>OMLI01037970.1:3010-21619 GCA_900302605.1 Rondeletia loricata
GAGCTGCGGTGTGTGTTGTTGCGGCGTCAGCCAGCAGGTTTTTTACGACAACTAGTACAACTACAACTAGCAAACTCTAGAGGCCGCTATAAACTACATATAGTAGCTTTAATTTTGTAACTTCTTGCCCAGTTAGCTGAACATCCTGGCCAACTTAATCCACAATATTTATCTGTAGCCGTGGAGCTTAGCCTGTTATTAAAATCTGAATGAGAGATGGGCTCTGAATAAAACCTCCCAAAAGTGCAGCCTGCCACGAGGTGGCAGTGTGGTGCAATTGACAATGGAGCTGGCATTTCAACACTTGAATTGAAAGTACATTTCATTTCTTTGCTTCAGTTTCAAAACATAATTTGAACATAATGTTTACATAATGTTCGAACATAATGTTTAATGTTTGTGTTCGGAGCCTCTCTCTCTCTCTCTCTCTCTCTCTCTCTCTCTCTCTCTCTCTCTCACACACACACACACACACTTTTGGTCAGGACAGTGATTGATAGACCTGGCGTAGACCACACATAAGCTATAGAACTGCATGGGCACCGCATAACTATTATTAGAAGTTTTCTTAATTTCAGCCATACTGCCACCCGTGTATCAGGTTGGGCAACTGGGACATTTTTCTCACGTGAGTGGGAGATGATGTTTAGGTATTTGGAATGTTATAGATTTGGTTTCCAATGGTGACCTCTCTAAATCCTCTTTGAGCGATCTCTGGCTGGCCCAGTCTAACAGCCTGTCATGATGTTTTAGTCAGAAGTGGAGTGTGAGCACAAGGGGAGGGAATTACCAGAGATCTCACAGTTCAATTTAGTTTTGGTTGTTGGGATTGCTATTTAATGTTATCCTGTTTATGACGGTGTAGCCCGATGTCATCTATGGTCACCATTTGTGGATTAGTGCATCATTCTTTAGACATCTGAATTGGGCTTCTGTATGGATGCTCACCCTGGATTATGGCACAAAGGATTGCAACATGAAATCCTGTGTATTTGTAAATGCTGATTAGGAATGTTTCTAAAATCTTAAATATTAGCCTTTGTACTGGTTTATGCTTTGATGTCTGTGATTTATCTCAATCTTGTAATGTGTTGTCTGGAACATCACTAGAGTTCACACTTACAGTAACCTGACTAATCCTATTTGATTTACCGGTAGGTGAGAATAGATGGAAATATGCATGGGGGGTTGCCTTTGAAAAGATGTAGTTACGTTTTTCATCGGACAAGAATGCAAATAAACTCAAATGAAAAATAAAAGGTTTTTCCAATGGAGCTCTTTCTAATGATATAGGCTATATTTTTATTCATTTATTTTCAGCAGTTAAAATAATGTAAAGTCAAGAAAAGAGATGCATCAGAAGATGTATAGTCTTGTATAAAAGGTTGTTTCTCAACAGCACTCAGTACATATTTTCCAAACTGTCTAGTTTTATTATTGAATAAAACATGAAGTTCAGTCAGAGACACATGGTTCAAAGGAGTTTGGACCATTTATAGCACAAATGGTTATACAGTTGTATTTGGCGGAAAAGGCTCTGCTGTTAAGGATGCTCCCCAAATTAATCCAAGCACCATGCGAGTGATTTTGCAGAGTCAGTCTTTTGCGTTCCTTCTCTCATGGTACATTAACATCACAAAATGCTGCATGAATGTAGCATTTGCCAGAAATCCTACGGTAATTTATTTTCCAGTGTTTTCTCAGGTGTTTTCATAATGAATTACAACAACGGGTCCTTAAGCAACCTAAGAGATGATTAATGTAAGTCTTTACGTGCAGTTAAGTGCAGTTAAATGTCTGCGCAAGATGTGGCCAGGGAATAGCCAAAGTAATTATCATTCAAAAGGCTAGGCTAACCTATTGAATGAAAAATGTGCACTAAAGCTTTTAATAACATTTCTGGGATGTCCTAGCTTCACTCTTGCTAATTTAATGCAGAGGGAAATTTCCTATTTGAAACACCTGACCGATCTTTCTAATATGCAGCACAGAGAGGCTTTGTTTGATGCAGCTGTCTTAGCGCTGTCTTTTATGTTGTGTGATGTAATATACATGCTGAAAGTATTATTAAAAATTAAGTTACTACTCCTTTGATTTAACTTGACATATTTCTTTTGATTGTTTTGTCTGTCAATTTCATGGGCCACTCTCCTCACTTTTTCCCACCTCTCTCATCACACCCCTTCTTCGATGGACCGGATGGAATATCCCTCTTTTCTGCTCTACTTGATCCTTTTAAGGTTCCCATTTTTACTGTTTTTGCCTATATATTATTAAGACGCCCTGCCCTTAGGGAGAATATACTGGTTCCACTCTGACTGAAGCCACCTCTACAGGTCTTGTATAACTTGACCAAAAAAAGGGGCACAGAGTTGTGCTGCTATCTCATCTCTGGTTCTTGTGCAAGCTTAAACTTACAGTACACCTTTTCCTTCTGCTCCTCTGTCTTTTTCTTTTTTCTTTCCTTCGCCGTCTCCATTTTTTCCCTCTTGGTTTCTGCTAGTAAGGCATATAATTTGCATATAGTGTGGTCTGTTCTATTCTGCCTGCTATTTCTTCTCAGCCTGTTCCTCGGTTATTTTAAGGTGTCATGTCATAGTGTTGTGAGGGCTGTGACCCTTGGCAGGACCACCGGAGGAGGCTGGTTGAGCCACTGAGACCTCTGAATGTTGAGGTCAGGCATTTATTAACTGCAGCCAGTAACTGTATAGCAGAGGAGGATCATTCCACTAGTACCTAGCTGACCATGTACCTAGCTGACCATGTGATAGGCCGTCTAGTTTCTATATGTTCCACAGGTACATGTGATATTACACACACATACACACGCCTCCTTTCCAAAGAGGCGATGGGCAGTCACCCAATGAAATAAATGGGAGCCAGCTGTTTCATAACCCCTTTATTCAGCACTTTATTCTGTGTCAACACCATCAAAAAGTAAAGTTCAAAAGGCACTTTTTTTTCAACATCAGCTGTAGAGGGATGGGTCATTCTCTTTAAAAGATTTCTCCTTGTTAGCCTCTAGGGCTGGGTATTGTCAAGGACCTCACAATACAATTAGATTTTGATACGATTGGTCACGCTACAGTTCTAATCGATTCCTCACACAGTATCAGTGTTATATACTGTACAGTATACTGTATCTGCGTGCATTTTGCAGTGAATTGATGATAACTACTGTATACAGTGTATCTTTTTAGTATTGTGATGCATGATTATATGCATTATGGATTAGGAGACAAATTGAAGCAAGAAAATGTGTTAGGTGCTTGGGAGGAGCACATCCATAAGAGTCGGGCTCTACGTGTTTGTTCTTTTCTGCATCTGTGTGTATCGCTTTTTACAATGTGCACTGCTTAGGGGAATTAACGGTATGTACTGTTTAGGCCACGCAGAGACCCAAGAGCCCTGCGTAAGGGAAATACAGTGTGCGCTCGTACACCAGGCAGTACGAATGGCAAAGGATACAGATAATGCTGCTTCCTTTTTTTGTTGTTCATGGTGCTCTTTTTTGTTTTTGAATCCAAAATGCGCCCAGACATTTGCCTTGAGATTTGCTGGCATTGGCTTAATGACTGTTAGATTGAACAGAAGTACTTTGGTCAAATGTATTTTCCACAGCTGCAGCAAAATGATGGCTAGTGACCTGCAGGAGTGGAGTCTTATTAAGAGCAACGAACAAAACCTGCTCTCCTGTAAAACAACAGGGGTTTTAAGTATTGATATCAGGATTTACAGAATCGATTCTGAATTTTAAAAATACAATAGCGATGTATTGGTATTTCATGTTTTCTTTTCTTTTTTTCACCCAGCCATATTTGCCTCATTCACTCACCGAATTGAACTGGTTAACGAATGTAGTACTATGTATTGACCATTAAGGCCAAATTATACTTCTGCGTCGAAGCTACGCCGTAGCTACGGCATAGGTGACTACAGCGGTGCTAGCATTTATAGTTCTGCGTGATTGTGCGTGTAGACCACTGAAATGCTAGATGGCAGTGTTGTGCTTTGTTAGCGTGGGAGTAATAACAACAGTACATTCTCTGAAACTCGTATTCTGGGATATTTCTCGCCACAAATTCAGTGACATCTGGTAGTCTTTATAATTCGGAGATGAGGTGTTCCTACAAATGAACATATTTGCAAACCTGCTCAGCTAGTCTCTTCCATCTGCTCCATGTTGTCTTCACTATCGGCGGACATCAACCGGATAGGAAATACAAAGTGGGCCAATCAGTTATTGCGGTCTTGCATCGGCCTATGCGCAGTTACATTTTTGGAGATGTGCACATAATCTACGGTGGCAGCCTCTGCGGGCTACACCGGCACCGCAAAGACCTACGGCGTAGCTTCTACGCAGAAGTATGAATTACTCTTTACTCCTAATGACAAATACATGGGGGAAAAGGTTGAAAAATAGTGGTGTTCTTTTAACCAAAAATGTAATGGTTGAAGAGGTGTTGTAAATTAGGTAAAGTAAATTAGGAATTGTAGCTCTTAAGTAAACTCTCACAATTATGTTGGGGGAACTTATTTAGAGTCACAGCTGTGACTAACAACTTCTCTGCAATGTCTTCCCCATGAGATGCTGTTAGGTATGATAAATGCACACAGGCAGGAGTGGGGATATTCTGTGGAACAGGACAGATTATTACGCTCCCTCCACTCTCTCTCTTCAGATTAGTGAGCATATTCCCTGGGTCTGTGTAGCTCAGTCCTGTTCAGTTAAACATACCTTGTTACACAAGCCTTGACATCGAAATCCCTGCATGGCTGTTAGATCACTGCTGTTTTATAATGGTCAACATATACATACACATGCACAATCACTCTCTCACTCACTTATACTGTGCATGCACCCCATCACGTAACAGAAACATACACTTCCACCCTACACAAACCTGCATCATTATTATCTATTTTTTTCTTGTAGATTTGTGTATATATATATATATGTTATGGTAAATGTGTATATTTATAATTTTTCCATTTTACCGTAACATATATATTTAATTTGATCACAGAGCCCCTTTAGCTAAAGCCAGAGTCGATTGCTATTACGCCATGTTACATAAGAACAGGGCTTCCCTGTCCTCTGTTTTCGACTGTCTCAGCTCTCTTGCTGTGTTGGATGTGTGGGAAGGGACAGCTGAAGGGACAGCTCCTCCTGAGCCCTGCCGTCTGCAGGGAATCCCTGTCATGTTCACTGGAGAATTAAGAACTGCAGTGCTCATTGCTCACAGATGTGACCTCTCTCCCTCTCACCCTCCTCTCTCCTCTCTCTCTCACCCTCCGGTTTCCTCAGAAATTCCTTGATTCACTGATCTAGTATTTAGCTGTAGCTTGGCTAATATTGAATATTCTACTTTCTCTGTATCTGTATAATGCTGATGCTATAAAAACTCCCGTAACACATTAATGTTGCAGTTCAAATTCATTTTACAGCAATTAGTAGAGTTGTTATTTGACTCATGACAAAAGTCTGTGCGCCAAAACTAAACAAAATACTTGTAATTAGAAGACACAATTAATATTAAGATAATAACATGTTTTGTTCTCAGTTAATTACAACCTTATTACAGTGATGAAATAACCAACCATTAGAACTGTTTGGACTCTGCACAGCAGGCTGTCAAGCCCCAGGATGCAGTAAGCTACTAGAAAAGCATACCACATCTGTTGATCATATAAGGCAACACTGTCAATCTGGCTGGCCTCACAACAGCGCTTTCCAATAACTCTCATAAGCCAACCCCTTTCACACTGCCAACCCCCCACCACCACCAACACACACGCACACCCCAGTCTCAGGGC
The DNA here is from genome assembly GCA_900302605.1 of Rondeletia loricata. Taxonomy (NCBI): domain Eukaryota; kingdom Metazoa; phylum Chordata; class Actinopteri; order Beryciformes; family Rondeletiidae; genus Rondeletia; species Rondeletia loricata. The sequence goes on from OMLI01037970.1 coordinate 8,828, forward strand.
TGCTATCCTTTTCACTCTGTTACTCAAATCCTCACTAATGCTGTTCAATTAAACCCTCAGTCAGTGGAACTTAAATCTCCACTGGACAGCTGGCCAACAGTAACACAAGTCAGGACCATGGACGTGTCTCTTCGCTCTGGTCCACACTGCAGTATCAAACACCGGGTGCCGCAAATCACATGGTCTTGGTCCGATGCCCCTGGATGAGCTTACTTAAGTTTATAGTGAGAGGTGGTGTGAGAGTGAGGCTACGTCCACACTAATACGTTAAAACGGCGATTTAAAACGAAAACGATTTCCGTCCACACAAGTGTTTTAGCACCGTTTCAGAAATTATCTCCGTCCATATTAACACGCCTGAAAACGCATATCACATGACGTACACTGGGCATGCACGTGCCGGTGTAAACAGGAACCAGATTGTCTACTCTGCGGTTGCTTAGTTGCAGAAAATACCGTTACGAAGAACAGCAATGGCGAAAAGTATTTTTTCAACTTCATTGATAAAATGATCCCACCAGGCACGGGTTCTTCCCGGCCTCACCCTAAACCGGCGCTCCATGTAGGGCTGATAATGCCGATGGACACGGGAATTGTCGCAAATCGCTCGAATAATAGCTTGCCTCCTGCACATGTAGGCAGTAGTAGCATTATACAATGCAGAATTTAACTGCACAGCAGCTGCTAGCATAGACAACAAGGTCAGCAACGCCTGTAATTCGTTATCCATGTTGAATTAACCGCTGGTAGTCAAGGCTGATAGTTGTCGTTTGTTTTCTTCCGGAAAAGGGTCACGTGAGAGGGGCGTGACGAATCAGGGAAGGACACGTCGTGACTGATGAGACCCAATCAGGAAGCGAACGTGGGTATCTGCGTCATCGTTTTCAAAAGTCTCAGTTTCCGCCCTTCCACACTAAAACACAACCCCTGAGTTTTCAAACTAAAACGGGGTCAGCAGCGTTTTCAAAAGGCTCAGTTTTAGGGGTTGGAAAATGCCGGAGTAGTGTGGACGCTAGGCGTAAACGTAGCAAAAGTTATGCGTTTTAAAACGAAAACGTATTGGTGTGGACGTAGCCTGAGATGAAGCACTAGAACTGTCTTTGGTTTTATATTTATGAGTGTAGATTGCTGTATTTACCCAGCTTGGAGCGCTTTTTATTTTGAGATGTTAATACCCCTATTTGATTGCAGGCTTCAAAGGAATCCTTTCTTATCAGAGGATCTCAGCAGTAGTCCCCACAGTGAGCTCCAGAAAGCCAGTGTCTGCTAAACTAGCTTGGACAGATCAGGCCTAGCATCCTGCAGCAACACTCGCTGCCAGGTCTTGTGCCAATCCCAGCTCGATGGAGGTACACAAAGTGCCCCTGAGAGCGAATTAGCGAGGCACCACATGTGACACTGACTGCCGTAGTGAATTTCAAATTTGCTCATTGTATTTTGTCTGAATTAATTGAATTGATGCAGAGCACTATTGATGCAGAGCACTAATGCCTATTTTTAGATGCTGCTGAGATTGTGTGGTCATTGCTCATAACTGTAGCCCACAGTACCTCAGTGGTCAGAGTAATTTGTAACTCTCTGTAGATTAGTGTAGCTGTATTCCACTCTCTGCCACTGTGCTCCTAGATGGGTACTGTAGGTGGGCTGCAGGGTTTGGGGGAGGTCAGTCGTCTTGGCTCAAACTCCTGGACTACCAGCAGGGACTCCCCTGAGGCTTCATTATGGTATGGCATCATTGATTGGCAAAGCTCCTTGCTGGCCAGGACTGTGAGGATGAACAGAGCAAAACCAATATTTTGTTTGTGTCCTGACTCCTGCAGCATTCTTATCTAGTATTGTCAGTAAGGGGTATGTTACTGTCAATAAGTGGGATACATTTGTGCACAACAATTCCAATGTGTAGGCCAGTTTATTTTTTACAGCTGTTAGGCTTGATGTTTAATTTGATTCAGACCTTTCGCCCCAAGTCTTTTGCTTTCCTTCTCTGTCTGCACAGCCTTCAAAAAAAAGAACATGGAGCCTGTGCTGATGCTGTTGGTGGTAGTGGTGGGTTTTACTCAGCTGTAGTCGTGATCAGAGAAATACACGTGTACTACTGTATATCTACAGTCCCTCTCCTCTTCCTCCCCCGCACGTTGAGTGAAGTGCAGGGCCCTATCAGCTCTCTGCACTCACTCACAGTGATTGAGTGTCCGAGAGGGATTTTCGCTGCTCAGTAGATTTTGGGATAACCTCAAATCAAGCACAAAGTAAGGAGACAGAGGCCACAACACAAGGGAGGATAATATGTGGAGTGGGAGGAGATTTATTTATTTTCTTTACACTGAGATTTGTTCACATTGCTAAGGATTTGGTTTTGCAAATATATATTGTTCCGTTGTTTCCTTCTGCCTTGATACAAAAATGCCTTTTTATCTTAAGAAAAAAGTTATGCACTAGCTTTAGCATATAATGTAATCACCCTACTGTGAGCACCCTGAATGTAATGTCATTAATCAGTAATTTAACAGTGGCACTTAGAGGCATTATGGGAAGATCAAAGTTTCTCAAATATGCCCTACAGTGAAACAAAGCGCCTCAACTATTTGTACGCTGGATATTTTTAGCTTTGCATGTCGTATGGCTGATTTATCCTGCGACTAACGATGAAGAGCTTCATTGCAAATTTGCTTCAGCAGACTCTGATGAATGAACACAAAGCAGCTCATAGCATTGGCCAGTATTTGCTCGATAAGTGTTGATAAAAGAAGTCCTGATGAATGTGTGCATGAAAGCCTGAATGAGTTGATAAATGCTCATGTATCTCAGCATTTGTCCATGCTGACTTTGACTCTGGGTTCACTGGCAGGTCGGGAGGTAATGTGTCCACTGCAGTGCAATTTGATGCATCATGCTAGTGAAAACTTCAGTAATGAAATCAGCAGAGAGGTGGTTTATGGGCATGAGTATCACACGGAGGGAAGACTTCCCCTTCAGCCATGTCATGACTGCACTGCAGCAGTTAACTGGGTGACCCAACAAAGCCATGCATGTGTATTCCATGTTGGTAAGTGGGCAAACTTGGGACAAGACTGCAGGTTTGTAAAGAACGAGATATAAAAGGTTTCACTAATCAACTTCTCACAGCAGTAGGCATAGACCTTCAAAATGTCTTTCACTGTAACGCTGGCTAACATTGTGACACAGGGCACCACAGCAATGATAAGGCATCAGTCATATTCAATGATTGTGTCTTCTGTTTATCTGGTCTTTTGTTCCTTTTCTTTATTCCAAATATAGTCTAATGGGATGAGAAGCATGCTGTCAATCTGAAGAAGGTTGGCAGATGTGCCTGTTGTGGATTATTAAAGCATGATTAGTGTGACGGGCATGGTTTATAGGATTTTGCAGTGATTTGATGCTTACTTTTAGGCATATGCTGGAATAGTTTGACATAGTCCACAGATTGGTGTATTTAATAATTATAAAAATTAGGTGCGTATGTTGTTCTGTAATATTGTTTTAGACATTTTCTTTGGAACATTAAAGTGAATGAAGATTATGTGTACAGAATATAGGCTATTACAATGTTCTAGTGGGAGTCAGTCCGTGTTGAAAAAATGCCAGAAGGGGCAATACATGAAAAATGGTTGATCTATTGATCAATTTTGGTGATGGGTCACTAGTCTGTCGGATGACGCATACTTGTATTGATTAGCTTGCATTGCACACCAGTTAATAATTGTGTAGATGTTCGGACTCGGATAAATCAAGGGTCAACAAAGGGCTTATTTGGTGTAATAATGACAGGAAATCAGTCATCACCTGGCTTCAACAGCCATGAAAAGCCAAGGCAGGGTAAAAGCCCCAACGGTACAAGATATAAAAGGAGGTTAGAACTTTGTATAGAAATAAAACGAACCCTATTTTTCAGTTTCCCCTAATACTATATTGCTATGGATGCTTGAGGCTGGCTGTTGGAGACATGTTCCCATATCCTAGTTAGGGGTGCGGGGGCTTGGTGAGTGGGCTGGTGTGGATTACAAGACTGACACTCTATCTGTGCAGCCTGAGCTCCTGTCCCTGGCCTCTCCCACTTCTCAGTACCTTCCCCATGTCATGGCTCCTGGGGGCCCTGGAGCGGAGCGGATCGTGGCGTCACGTTTCCACGGCAGTGGTGGTGAGTGGATATGCATACGCACGCCACACTGGGTGAGGGGATGCCATGTCAGACTCCTGCTCTCACGCTCAACTGCTTTGTCAATCTGAGGAGAAAGAAAGTAAAGGCAGAGAGAATGGCGTTAGCCCCAATCAGTTCCTCATCACCCTGACCCAAACTGCAGGACATAACCCTGCGACCCTGTCACACTGAGTGTGATGGAAGGTGACAAGGGTCCAACGGCCTTGTCTATATGCTGCTTCTAGTGCTGCTGAGATTGATATGCACACATACACATGCCCTGCACTACATGATGGAGCCATATACACACACACACACACACACACACAGTTAAAGGTGCTTCTTCAAACTGTGTGAAATTTAATTTATATTTTAGTTGCATTAAATAACCTTTTTCTCCCAGTTTCTATTTAAGTCCCGGAGAGCAAAAGGTCATACTTCCAAGAATAGGGCTGTCAGTTAGCAACAGCCTATTTGCTGGATTCCTTTGATGGAGGTTGCTTCTTCTACTGCCTTACTACATGTCTGTTCCTGACGGCATCTCTTTTAATTATTTTCTTGGCACACTAGCTGGTCCACTCAGATAAGCTTCAGTATTGTATTACTGGGAGCTTCTTTCCTCTATTGTCTCTTCAATCTGAAGCCAGTGTTGCGTTGACTCCAAGTACAATGGCATTTACTTTCAGCCTCCATCCATTATCATATTTTCACTATTCACTGTTACTTCCGCGTACTCAGTTGGCTGCTGGAGCTTTATCCTACCAGTGTGATGCTTTCTTTTTGACTAGATGGAATTGTTCAGCCAAATGAATATGCCAGAGTAAATATTTTCTGTTATTGACTGTTTCCATTTTTCAGTTTGGGGACAAGGGGTGAAGCAATACAGGTAACAATACAGCGCCTCAGCTGTAAGATGCCTGTGACACTCCTGCCTTTGACATATATTGGCACAGATAAAGTTACATAATGAATATTTCATGGGCAGATGAACAGACCCACGTGAGAGCCCCCATTTCTGGGGCCATAGGCTATTGCAAAGTCCTGACCATTGAGCCTTTGTCTTCCCCCTTCTTCTGACAGAATAAACTATGCTAAACCACACTGGAGGATAACAACAAAAAAATTCACAAAAAAGACACTAACCTTTCTTATGGTAGCAGCTGTAAATGCAACTGATTTCACTGGCTTGCTCGCTCACGCTGCTGTAGCTCTCTGAATATTCCTCCTCATAGCTTCTCTTCATATCCCTCCCACCACATCCCCTCCCTCTCTCTCTCCTCCCATCTCTTGCCTGTGCGCACCGTGCCTCTTTAATGCTGAGCACAAGGCATACAGATGTAAGTTTCATCCAGGCAACGGTTCAGGGCTGGGAAGTGAATATGAGGTTGCCCCTTGACTGACATAGTATTCAACATAATATTCAGCAGTCAGCACAACTGCCAAGACGGACTTAGAGGGGGAGATGAAAACCTCCTGGAACTGTGTGTCGTGCTCTATTCCCGCCATCTCTTTGTGTGGATATATGCGTCTCCACTGTTAAATCTTGGCAGCAAGAGGTGTTATCTCTAGTGCTGAGCTCAGCTTAAGAGGAAATCGCAAGACTCTAAATCTGCCCGTCAGCCTCTGATGAGCCTCTGATTCATTGAGAAAGCGTGAGTGGGACACACTGATGAATCAAGGAAAAACCTGCAAGAGGAAATTCATAGAGACTCTCCTCTTATTGGACTTTATAATTGTGTTTGTGCTGGAGCTGTGTTTTTATGTACCCAAAGTCTGCAGTGGTTGCTCATTGGTTTCTTAAGAGACTCGCACCAACTGAAGCAGAGATGCTCTGATGGTTTGGACTTGGACTCCCTTTGACAGAACTCTGCTTTCACCTGATCAGCTGTCCTTCGTTGTTTGCAAACGATCTGATCTGCTCCCCTCTTCCGCCACCTTTTTTCTCCCTGGTCATCGTGAGCTGGTCACTTTCAGTGGCTGGGCAGTGATTTCTGACACGGGCACAGAGTGTGAGGCTCGACTCAAGGTTGTAGCATCCTACAGACTGAACTGCCTCACACTCTCCAGAGGATCCTCAGGCTTCAGCCTTTCCACTTCTGGGAGTCTGACTTACCTGATTTAGCCAGAAGAGAGTTTTAATTAGAGTATCTGCAACTGGGTCGGCAGGCCAACAGCCAGGATGCAGGTGTCATTAGTGTGCACGGACCATCGCGGGGGGGTGAGCCGCAACACGGAGGACCGGCTAAACCGACAGAATGCCAACAGCCCCAACCCAGGCACCCGCAGCAAGTTCAGAGCGGTGGCAATGGTGGCTCGCAGTCTAGGACAACTCTCTGTTCAGAGTGTGCCTTCCTCCAGTGAACAAAGCATGAAGACCGGCATGAAGTATAGGTAGGGCATACTCAATAAATGGTACAATACTGCATCTCAGAGACTGTAGCGCTGAGTCTGAGATTGAGGGAGTACAGGTGTAGTGAGAGATACAGTACTTGTGTTGATGTCCCATTTTTCTGTTGCAATAATCTGTTGTCTAAACTGTTAACCAGCTACTATAGATTTGCCCTGAAAAGATGTAGGTCTGTATTCAATCTTTAATGGAGTCTTAAACTGGAAGATTTTAGAGCAGCCCCCCCTCCTGCTGCAGTATGTTGTGAATAATGTCCATCAAAATACTTTGGCTCAGGGTATAGTACATCACAGCCCACTTTTCCACTTTGCTATTGTATGCAAGTTTATCTTCCATACACCCTCCTGTCAAAAATGCCAAACCCCACCTGTTTAGAATTTATGACATCCACGAGGTTAACAGAAGTGCTTCATTATAACCATAATTAATTAATAAAACCCCAAACATTTTATTTATCCTAGCAAGCCTGAGCTAAGACAGTAAGGTCTCACAAGGAAAGATTTGACTCATCATTTCATCCGGTCTTATTTGTGCTGGAGTGGTATGACTAATTGGTTGGTAAGTAATTTGAATTCATTTAGTGGCAGTTGTTGTCTATTCCATTCTGTTGGGGAGTGACGCAAACAAAGCAAGCTACATTTGTTCAACTTAAAAAGGGGCGATTCAATCAGGTTGAAACTCAGTCTCCTCATTACTGGTTAGTATTTTCCCAGATTAGTCTTTATAAAGGACCAGGATACTTGTGCACTTTTAGACCAGATGTATTCTAGTAAGAAACCGTTGTTTGTCTTTGTGTACTCTATTGAGAATCCCTTAGTTTTTAATTACAGTGTGTAGGGGTGTGCAGCTCACCATCCGAGCACGATTTGATTTGCATCTCGATACGCGATCAACGATCCGCTGCATCTAGATATATTTTAAGCAGCCAACAGATCGATACGATTTGATTCAGCCCTGTCTCAATGCGATACGATGCGGTGCGATATGTGTAACATATAAGCGACTGTGAGAAGAAATCCTAATAGGTATACATCTACTCAATCCAGTAATGGCAGAGGGAGTGAAGGATGGTGTTAACAACCTATTTGGAATCTCATTTGTTTGTATGAAAACATGAAAATCAGTCAAACGGGCCATTGTTTATTAACAGTTAATTTCTGCAATGAAATACTTGCTAATAACAATGTGAAAATTTTATTTTTATAGAGAGAAAGAAAAAAAAAAGCTGACTGCCAACCTACTGAACAACAATGAAACATTTGTTTCCATATACAGAAATGTAAATGACTGTGCAAACAAGTGTGTCAGGAACTCCAGTGGCAATTTATAAATCCATTGTAAACTTACGGTATGCCCCTTTAAAACTGGAAATATTTCTGTAACACAATAGCAATAATTTTGCCTATTTCCTAGTTAGCGTCGTGCTACCTGTATATTTAACTTCTGTTCTGCAAGTTTTGCATATTGCCACTCATCAAGTTTTCCGTCTTGTAAAATCCAAAGTAAGACCAAACTTGTGATTTGTAAGTGTTTGGTGCGCTGTATATTTCCTCCGCGTCGGTTGACATCCTTGCAAAAACAAAGAGGAGAGGAACACACACAAAAGGAGAGGACAGACAGCGAGGGGCGGGGGGACACGTGACCTGTGTGTGAGCCTTCACACTCACAGGAGGACCGACAGGCAGAGAGAGAGAAGCAGAGACAAAATGCGAACGGAGCAGCAGCAATATCAATTATTAGATGCTAAAAAATTAAAGATACACAATTACTAACATTACAGTTGGGCAATTACATTTCCAAAGCAGTTATATTTCAAATCAATGAATCAAATACTACATAAAATTAATGGCTGTGCAAACTGTCAATCACTTTTAATGACTATTTTTTCATATTAAAGAACATAATTTTGTGTTTCTTTTACATCCTTGACGTGCAGTGAATACATATATTGACACTTTGGATAATTATATTTTTTGCCCACAATATTGTATCTTAATATTGTACAACATAAAATTTTTACCCCACCCCTTCTATCACCTGATTACTGCTAGATTGTAGTTTTTACAATTCTGTTGCTTTCATCCTGGCGTAGTGGATGAAAGGTCTTGTATTTCATTAGAGGAAAATGGCATAGCCTGCTTTTGACTGCGCACACCCCAAGAGACATGAGGACTAATGGCCTTGTTCTATCTACTGTACCCTTCAAAAACACCCACATTTAACATGTAGGCACAGATTTACTTGGATAAAAGCATTTATAACAAGATGCAAATGTCCTCTATTTGTGTGTAGCGAATTATTCAAATCATTCCAGCTTTGTTTACACACTGGCTTTAAAAGCAAGAGAGGAATTATTACAAAATGAAACACATACTTAAGTGCTGAGGGAAGTAGAGTAAATGGCAAATTTAATGGTGGTGGAGGACAAAAAAATCTAGTCTATACGAGAGGGGTTGGAAAATGTGTGTATATGAGTGCGCATTACTTTTCAGCTTACATTAAATATTGCATATATGGTATATTATGTAAGGGATAATGTACAGCAAGCTGGTCATTATTGCAAAATATCCACTTTGTGTCACAGTTATGATTCACCCTTATTTTGCAATAATGATCGGCTCCCTGTACATTATCCCGGTTATTACATGGCTACTTGCCAAAGACAATAATTTGACACAAAATATAGATTTCAAATTATTTTATTACAAGCTAAAGTACTTTAGAAGCTTCAGACAAAAAAAAATTCAGGACGACTGCAACCATAGAAATATCTGTAGCTAGCATCCATGTCTACACTGTAGTAGAACTGCAACCATTGCAATGTAAATTAATCCGGAAAGACTGCTGTTCAGCCTCTAACCAGCAATCAAAGGTTTTGTGTTCTATGAATATATTAAAAGTAATATTGGAAAAATCTTCCATGTTTCTAACCTAGGTGTGAGGAGCCAAGTGTTTGTCTGCAGTAACCAAGGAGCAATGTATTTTTGGCACAAGGTGTTGCTAGTTAATATTAGAAATGAACCATATCGACCAGACTTCTTGACGGCAGAGTGATATTAAATGTGAAAAAATTACAGACAAAAATGAGACCTCAGAATGCGTTCATTGGCCATTCAGAATTGAGTATTCAACAAAGCCTTGTAGTAATCCTGTAAAAATGAATGAATATGTAAGGAATGAATATTTATATTATTTCTGTAATTGAAATATTATTAGCTTCTGCTGCCTAATGCGTACAGTAGCAGAAAGCTGGGCATTTCACAACAAATCGGTGAAACTAGTGTTGCAGTTCGTGTTGGTGTGTGTCAGTCAAATGACCAATGGCCAATGTGAACATTAAGTGCTACATTTTACATTGTTGCACATTGAATTACTTACTTTGGCAAGGAAGTTGTGCACCAAATTCTGTTTAGATTGGAAAAAATGGCCAAGAACTTAATTTAGTAATTTTTTTTACAATCGCCCGAAAGCCAATGGATAATGTTCAGCAAATCATTGAGTGTGATGATATGATCTGTGAAAGCACTGTTAAAACTGAGATGAAAATACCTTTTCAAAGCCCCACACCTCCTGAAGAAAGACTACATGGTGTTGTTATGCCTATTTTGTTATGGGATGAAGCCCACAAGCCATCAGTTGTCCATTCCTAACGTGAAGAGAACTGGTTGTAGATTGGCTGTTGATTGAGAAATTAACAATGGGAGTTGTATTGAGGAAGTACATTATCCATCCTCAGTACTGTTGTCTGAAGGCACAGCAGAATCCTACATATCTGATTCACTTGCAGCATGTTGGCACACTGTCATTATTGAGGCTAATGATGTTGAATGAGTAAAATCATTTTCAGCTTGGGGGCCAGCGCCTGATTGTGTTCCTTGCATCCGCAGTACAGTTCAAAATACAGAGCAGGCACGGTGTTCGTGAGCCAGGCTTGATGTAAATTGAAGGTCATGTAAATGTAGCATGATGATACATGCACTGAGGGCAAAACAGATGTGCTTTTGATGAGGTAGGGGTAGAGAGAGAGAGTGCTAAGGTTGGTGCTAGTGTAGGCACTGTGCCCATGAGGAAGTAGGCTGGTGTGATCTGTGCTCATGTCAGTGTTTATCTTTCCAACATGCCTCTTAAAGTAAAAGCTCACCAGCACTGTAGCAGGCCACTGCATTTCTGTTTTCACATTTCAGTTTTTTGTGTTTGTTTTCTTTTTTAAATTCAGTTGAAGTTTATTTTAATTCTGCCCCTGACAATTTAATGGGAAAGTGGTTTAATGGCTGCTTCCCAAAAGAATACAGTTAACATTGGGCTGTATGGTAAGGACCTATGAAAAATAACATGTTAGATTGTCACATACTGCATGGCAACATGACTTATGGATATGTTGTGCAGAATACTGAAAGCCCTGTTTACTCTCCAGCTCACAAAACTTATCCAAGCTGCAGAATAACATGTTGATTGCTTCATATTCAGATCAGCCTGTTTTGCATGGATCCTTTACAATTCTCCGGATGGCAGGCTTGAGCTTGAATCAAGGCTGACAGACCAAGCCCTTGGGTAAGGATGCAGGTTACTTGAAGCTGACCTTCCCAAATTGGCCAAGGAAACCATCAAATTGACTGTCTTTTCAAGGTATGGAAGGATTGCGGCAGCTTTAGTTACTGCAGCCCAGCGGCCTGCCTCACCACAGACTGAACCGTTCCGTTATGTGACACTGGGCCTGCATGACATGACTGGTTAAAATCATCTAGCCGGGCTCCGAGAGCCTGCGCCTCCTCCAAGGAATGATTAAATGGCTTCAGTCAGGACTGAATTAATGATGCACGCAAAATGGTTTATGATTATGTAAAGTAGTCTTGCTTAGGGAATGGAAGAATATCTGTGAGAATGGGCAGACAGGGCAGGTGGGGAGTTAATCCCATAAGACCCTGCTTTTCACAGTCCTGTATCAGCTCTCCTCTCAATCCACCAAACCCAGGAATGGTTTTGTGGGAATGACTTTATTTGCTTAGGTGTAGCAAATAAACTGCTGCAAAATAATATAGAGGTGAATACGTTTGAATACACATCAGTTTCCTATTGGACTGCAGTTTGTGTGCTTTTTGCAGTAATATAGGCTGAATTCAAGAGTTTACTACACACTAGATAACATTAGGGCTATTTGGAGGATGTTTTCCAAAACACAGGATTGTTTTCGTGCCACAGTATTTATTGGCAAGAATAGACGTGTCCCTCTGCTCTGTTGCATTCAGTATCTTTTTACTGCAGTGGCCATGAAAATATGAGGAGCTGACTCACCTCCTCTTCCCCTGGCATAGATCTGCAGTAACTCGCCTTAGCTCAGACTGTCAGTAGGATTCTTGATGGCTCTGGAGGTCTACTGTTAGTTGTAAAGTTGATACCGAATCACAGCCACAATATATAGCTACTGGCAGAGTTGTGTGAGCAGATAGCGTTTGAATCCCATCACTGTGTTGTGTGAAGGTGTGATGTATCATTATCAATGACGAAGAGACACAGAGATAAAGCACCACTTATAAAGCCAGTCACCCCAATTCTGTCTTCATTTGGTGCACCTTGAAGTCACTTGGTCCATACCTGGACAGATGGCAGCATTTACAAAGACATATTCTTCAGGAAAGTGTAAATGATTTACCAATGAAACATACAACATGAACACTCACTCACTCACAGAGGTTTCATGTATGCCTATTGATTATTGGCTATGGTTTCAGTGTGACAGTTGAATTGGACGTGCCTAACTGTAGGAATATGTTCTCATTGTCAGGGAAATTTTAACCTTGTTCATGAAACTGAGTGTCAAGCTTCAAATATTTTGTTACTCAAGGGCATGCATGGATGTGGTTTGGGTGACAAAAGCTGTGGGTATGAGATTTGGGGCGTCATGAGTGTGGGACAGTTTGCATTTTCCTGCATTCTGAGGTCTCTCCATTAGGAAGCCAGTTCTCCACAGCCTGTACTACTCCTTGAAACATGAATCATAAATAGACTGTGGAAGTTCAGCAGAACACGTACAGCAATACACTCTGTCCACTCCAATGTAAACGCCAGCACAGAGACTATAGCCCTAACAGGCTACAGTAGCCAATGTGCACAGAACATTCACCATCTGTTTGCTCTGGGCATGTGGAGAGGAATTGCCAAATGGTGGGATGGTTCATTTATTGATGGGGGTTTTGTCTATGTTGGTGTGTGAGAGAGCAAGTGAGAT
>OMLI01038061.1:2028-12137 GCA_900302605.1 Rondeletia loricata
AATACAAGCCCACATCCACAAATATGAGTAGTTAACAATGAGTAATACTCATAACTCGCTCACACTAAATGAATCCATTTGATAGCACAAAATGCCATCCTTTTATAATCAAGCTTTATTGTAGTAATAATTGTTTTGTATTAATGCATCTAATGAGCTCCCATTAAGGAAGCAAAGCTGCCCTGTACAATACCTGCTGCCCGCCCCGGTTAGTAGCAGGGGGCCCTGCTGAATATGAATGAGGGTTTGTTCTCACTCTAGATGTATAGAGGCGGCTGTTTGGGTTAATTAGTGGGAACCTGGATTCCTGTGGAGCTGGGAACCCGTGGAGCCTTCCTCTTATATCCCAGGCTGCTGGGATATAATGAATAGTGTGGATCTGGTGGCTACGCTGTCTGGTCAGGTAGTAGGTATCACTTTGCTCTGCAGCCAGACAAGTTGTTAATGTGAGATAAAGGAAGGCAAGTGTACCTCTTGTGTGTGTGTGTGTGGATTCTCTGTATGTTGGGTTCACAAGTGGAAACGTGCTATAGCAGGTTTGATCTTATGTTAGCTATCGAGCCTTGGTCGGTACCGAGTTGTTATATCTTATTCTCCGACCTCAGTGTGCCCATTGTTCTCTTCCTGCCAGCCTCTGTTGTATAACCTTCCACTGGCCCCACAGTATTCAGTCCAAACAGTCTTGGTTAAGTGGTCTGCCAGATAGTGTGGCTGCTGTGTGCTGAATGAAAAGCTGGAAAGATATGCATCAAGTGCTGAATAAAGCAATAAGGCCCAGAGGGATGTGAAACAATGGCTCCTTCCAGGTGGCGGTGTGCTGTGAGAGGAGTGGGGGGAATTGGATGAGACAGAAAAGTCGTCTGGCTGCCTGGCTGTTAGCATTGGACTTGGCAGCTCTCTGCCAGGGAAACGCTGACAGGCAGGCGAGCCTGTCACAGCACATAAGTGGATCCCTGCACAACCCCAGGCCCTGTAGGGCAGGTCCGCTCTCCTGCGCTCAGCTCCCAGGCCCAGGCCCACACTTAAGCCACAGATCGTAGTGTGAAGCTGGGGCATGTCTCATACCCTTTATGTGGTTGAAAGACACTGTCAGCCTGTGTCAGGGTGAGAGAAAGGCCAGTAGTGACACTGTAGGAATGTCTAGTGAGCAGTGGTGGAAAAAATACTGAAGTATTTTGCTCAATTAGATGGACTACTACTTTGATTACATTTTAGTGCTTGTGCAGGAGGTGATATATGTACTAGTAAGAGCTGTTCACTAAAAATACTCAAGAACATAGTTACTTTTGAGCAAAATCATTAAGATTTTGTGCATGTCTGTGAAACCCAGATGATTCTGTCCTCAAAAACATGACTGTTGACTATTGTAAACAAAGGTGTTAACATGACTCAGAACTTTCATATTAACCAATAATGAGCTTTACTTCCATGCCAGCGATCATTTTGTAAAAGTATTATGTTTTCAAATGGTGGATATCATTTTGGAATGAAACTTAATATCTAGCTATAGCCTTGGTATTTCATTGCATAAATTCAACAACATGCCTAATAGATTATAAATAACATAACTGCAGAACTTGGCAAGAGGAAAACCATTGGATACGGCATAACTGAGTATAGAGTGTTTCTCTAAGTTTACTATGGAAGTCAGTGAAGAAACTGAACAGAAACTACTACTACAGAAAACTACTGAAAAATATAGCCATGGAAGAATGATACTTTATGTATTTTCCCTTGGAACCCCAGGAGCTATAATCAAATGCCATGTGACTTCAACACCTTCCTCTGGTAGAGAAGCAGAGTACACCCTACAAGCTCAAAGCCCATTCAGATGTGTTGAAGGGACTTCCTCGTACAATTAGAACAATTTAGAATAGAAAATATATTTCAAAATATCAAACTGTATCCTAAAAAGATTAAGTATGAATAATATGTTATGTGGTGAATATGTTTTCTAACTACTGTATAAATTATATTGAAAATAGAAGTGTGTGTGTGTGTGTGTGTGTGTGTGTGTGTGTGTGGGGGGGGGGTGTCTGTTCCCAGGCAGGGAATATCTTTCTTTGTTTAGATGACCTTACCGTGACCTTTGCTGTTGAAGCTGGCTGTTTGCATAGCCCGGCCCAGTTGTTATGACTAGCACAGTGTAAGCAGCAGCTCTCTCAGCTTGTTTTCCTCATAAAAGTATCTGAAGATGTTGTTTTTGGTATTTATTTATACCATGACATTTCAAAATGTGTTCTGTTATTTCACTTCATGGGCCCATGTCACATAGTAGGGGAAACTGTTTTATATTCGCCATTTCTTGGTTAACTGAAGGCAAATCATATGACCAAGTGCCAAGTGAAGGCAAAAAAAACAACCCAAAATCTAAAATATCAAAGGTCGTGGAAATGCATGGATGAATTTTTTTATTTCCCATGTTTTTAGCGGTCTTCAGCAATGCTATAAGTCTAATTTAATACCCCAAATCCCTCTCCTTATATTTGCTGAATTGCATTGCCCCAATATTGATCTTTCTTGGCATGTCAAGAAAATCAAAGTCACCTAGAAGTGGGAAATCTGATTTCCTGCAATAAATGTGTCCTTATACTTCTCCGAACGCCTTGATTTCAATGCTCCAGGGTGGATGTTAAGTGTATTGATTCAAGTGAGGATTATGACCTGTTAAAGCAAGACAAAGTGCTCTGGCCTTGTCTTCTGGCCTTCAGCCACACTTGCTTATCCCAGACACATTTTCTAATGAGCTGTCTGGCTAAATGTTTTTCAGCCAGAGAAATTACAGTATCAGTTGAAAGTGAAGTGACTTTATAGAATGAGAGGAAAAACCACATGGAAGGAGAAAAGGAGAAAGAGGAGTGCCATAGCAGTATAATGTAGACATACATTCTACTCTATATGCCTGTAATCTGAAAGCCTTTTTTTTTTGTCTTTTGTCTTCTCTACAGATGTGCTGTGGACTGCCAATGATTTCCCCTCCTCTTCCTGCTCAAATTCAACGGCACACAAAGACTGCACTTCCCAGTTCTGCTCCTGCCACTTTTGAGCTCAGAAATACAGATCTGGCCCACAGCTAAACCACAGTCTCCTCTTCTTGCTTCTCTCTCTGTCACTTTCCTAATCTCTGCTTCTCAGTCCATCATCATGGCTTGTTTTCTGGCATCTGCCTTTCTCCTGGTTCTCCAGACATACGCTGCCCCACCTGAGCTTGTCCAGGCTGGATTTGGCATAACACTGGACCCCATGGACCTTGGTCCTGGACTACCAGCCAATGTCTCTGGAGATTTGCCTCCATCTCCACCCCCAGGGACTAGCAAACGAGCCCCACACAGTATCATTATTGGGGTACGTAAGGGGGGCACAAGAGCCCTGCTGGAAATGCTAGACATTCACCCTGAGGTTGCTGCTGCCGCCACCGAGGTGCATTTCTTTGATTGGGATGAGAACTATGCCAAGGGCTTCGACTGGTACCGCGAGTTGATGCCCTACTCCTACCCACACCAGATTACAGTGGAGAAGACGCCAGGCTACTTCACATCAGCCCTGGCGCCGGAACGCATCTGTGCCATGAACTCCTCCATCAAACTGCTGCTGATCTTGCGTGACCCAGCCGAGCGGGTCATCTCTGACTACACCCAGGTGTACTTCAACCGGCTGGAGAATCACAAGCCGGTGCAAGCCATTGAGAACCTACTAGTGCGCAATGGAGCCCTAAATACCCGCTACAAGGCCATTCAGAGGAGCCTGTATGACATCCACATGCGCAACTGGCTGCGCCACTTCCCCCTGGAGCAGATACACATCGTGGACGGGGACACTCTGATCCGCAACCCCCTGCCAGAGCTTCAGAAGGTGGAGCGCTTCCTCAATCTGCCCCCCAGGATAGTGTCCTCCAACTTCTACTTCAACCAGACCAAGGGGTTTTATTGTATCCGGAGTGATGGGCGAGAGCGCTGCCTGCACGAGTCCAAGGGCCGTCCCCACCCAGCGGTCAACAGCACCGTGCTCCAACAGCTCCGCTCCTACCTACGGGAACACAACCGTACGTTCTACAGGCTGGTGAAGCGCACTTTCGACTGGCAATAAGGGACCCAGATCACACACAGGACTCAAAGGAGCCACTAGCTTGTCTGTGATGAGGACAAAAAAGGGGGCATAAAGCACTTTACGAACCTGACATTTAAACACCCCTTTGACAAGCCTCTGAATAACTCCATTGTAATCTGGTTTCAGCAGAGCAGTTCTATATTTACATGATAAGGCAAAAAACATTTAAAACTGTAATTACAGGCATAAGAAAACTGGAAAAATCTCTAAGCTTGATAAGTCATTCTCTTTGTGCTGGAAACGTTTAAGTGATCAGATTGCAGCAAAAACAAGTTTGTGAAAGCGATGAACTTTTTTTCTCTCCCTTGTTTGATATTCTTGTTCTTGATAATAAATCGTTTCTGCTTTGAAACGTACCAGCGAAGTGGCATGTTTCTCTCTCTCTCCCTTTCATTCTAGCCCTCAAGCCCTCTAACCTGCGTTATTTAGGGAGTATGCTAAGGTAGGCAGAGGCATTCGAATAAGCCTTTGAATTGCTGTGGTGGAAGGTAGACATTAATGCAAGGACATGGTTGCCCTGGAGCAGCGCTTTGGTAGTACAGGAATCACTAATGTCTTCGGACATCGAAGGTAGCCTGTGCCCGCAGCTAAATCAGTCGAATCTCCATAGTCAGCATGCTGAAATCCAGGGAGCTCCTCTTGCATTTCACTACCGCGCTGTTCAACAATTTGCTCAGGTGTTAACGGTAGTCATTATATCATATGCTTAACAGGTCTCACAAGACGTATCCAGTGCTGAAAGGGCACTTACACAGTGACGTTATATCAGTGTACTCCTTTTTTCTAAATATTATCTCTTTCTTGGAGCATATTTAGCATGTTTTTTCCCAGAAGCATCTTGTCTCACTATACACAAAAGATACTGTCGACATGGGTCATGTTTCTTTCATTGATTAGGCTTTAAACAGCAGCCAAAGCTACAGCTCCGCAGGGATCTCTGATGTTCATGTGATCTCCCCTCTCTGTCTGCTGGAATAAGCACTACCACTCTCTTGAGGGGAGCAGTCATTGATGCTACACTGGATCTATATCAGGATACATAACAGGGGAGTCGAGCATAGTGGGCATAATGAGATACGCAGAGTATTTATATTAATAGTGCAGTTTATAGGTGATTTGGGTTTTTAAATCATAATTACACTCAAATTATGTGATACTATGTGTATACGCAAGTCCTGCATGATGACAAATTCATTGTGTTGATATATCAAACCACCCATATTTCAGTGCACTCTGGGACGTTCCCCTTCTCCTCACCAGGGGGCACATGGACCCTAGAGAAACACAGGAGGGGATAGTGTGAGGAAGTGTGCTAGACGTGCTCTTTGTAGGATCCCGTCTGTCCGTGCGTGCAGGTGAAGAAGCTGTGACAGTTACCTTGTGACCCTGGCCAGCGCCTGTCTGCTCTGGTATGTGTCACCCAGCCACTCACCTGGAAGAGAGCTAACTGTCCTGCCTCACAGCGAGCCTCTGTCCAGTAGCACAACACACACACATACATACATTACCAATCATTCCCATGGTGTTACACTCGAGCAGCACAGTGGTTCCATGAAGCAGGTGGGCAGGAAGGACAGAAGGGCATCCTTTGCTTACAATGTGAAAGCACACACTGAACAGATTCCCTTATTGTTTTAGCCTTTATTTATCAGAGGGAAAGTTGACTGAGCACGCTTGCTCTTTTCCCAGCAATACCCTGCTTCACATTCACACAGTCGCATACCTTTACAGCTGGCAGCTGCCCAGGACAACCAAAGTGATCTACTGTTGACCACTGAGCAGCTCCACTGGAGCAATTGAGTGTTAAGTGCCTTGCTCAAGGGCACCGTGGCAAGCATTACTCATTCACTTTCCCCACCCTCCCAGCTGGACCGGGGACTCAAACCAGCAACCATCCGGTTACAGATTCACCTCTCTAACCTCTAGGCTATCACTGTTGCCACTTTTAATAAGTGGTAGCATACCCAAACCACAAAAAATGAGGATGAGAGCTCCATTTTATTACAAAGTGCAATATTTTGCTCTAGGGTCTATTTTCAGTGCACACAGTGAAAGAACCTCATTTTCTGTAAAGTCCTTTGAGACATGCTTGTGATAAAGGGCTATATAAATAAATTAACTTGAACTTGAACCTAATCCAGGACCTGTATAAATAAGACACATGTTATGGTCACAAGTCAACCATCTACTCTTTGTTTCAGTGTTGTTACCCATCATTTAAATCACATGTTGTTTTTGGTCTAGGAAGTAATTTAAACCCCTTGACACTAACAAGTTATTTTAACGAATGGCTACTATTGAACGAGTTACTTATCACTGGATGTCTTTGATAATTGCCAACCACAAGTGTAATTAAAGGTTTGAGGGGCAGTCTGAGGCAATCTGCTGTAGACCTTTTGCCTGGTCTTGTCATCGTAGAAGCCTCTAATGATCTGTCTTGGATTGTGATTGATGAAGCACTTAGCATCGAATCAAAGCACAAGTAACGTACACTGCTTGCTAATCTGTTTGCAAACTAGCAGCCGCTGTAATTGCGTGATACAAGTCTATTACTGCGGTGTCCTTGATGTGAATTAATGACCTCCATGTCAACATTAGAAGCAGTATATAATGCACATTAACAGTCAGCTGACATGGCCCAGTAGGTATACATACGATATAAACAGCATGGTCCAGTGAGTATGGTTCAATGAGATGCAGGTGTCAGTTTCTTCATTCAGACTATTCATTTACATTTGCTCAAATCCATGGACGCTGCAGTATTTACAGTCTCCTCAATGAATTACACATTAAACGGCTTACTATTTTCAGCATCACATTTGCATAACAAGATAAAGTCATTTTACAGGAATTCAAACATAACCTTATTGCCGACTGAATGAATACCTTTGTCCCTATTTCTCTGTTCAATCTTATTCCACACAGCTGTGCGCACAGGTGTGACCATCTGGACTGTTCCTCAGAGCTCTTATCACTATGAAGCTATTTGTAAAAGTGTGCTTGCCAGATGAACAACCACTTCCCGTCACTTTCTGCAACAAAGACATCACCAGAAGCAATGAGGAGTTTTTTGTTTTATGTTGCTGGTTCAAATGCAATTAGCCTGTGGGGAGTGTAAGCAACAATGCCGAACATAAAACCAACCCACTGAACCCTTTTTGGAACAATGAGCATAAATCTAATGAGATCAGGGACCCTGCAAACTACGTATTTCTTAAAATACACTTTGGAATATCACAAAAGGCTCAAGAACATCAGAATACTGAGGATAAACATGTTTCTAGCACATATTTGAAATACTCCTTGGTTCTTCTTTTGTGATTACTTATTCATTTGTTTGTTGGTTTATTTTTCATTTTATTTTGCAGAGGGCATGTGTTTGATGTGCTCAGTCTTTACTAGAGGAGGAGGAAGGCTGCTGCTGCATTCAGGTCAAAGGGAGGGGAAAGAGACATGTCTCTGCTTATTTGGAGCTGCACTATAAAAGCCCTGATTAATCCTTTGAGTCAATGAAAAGAAAGGATGTAAAAAATGCAAGGTGAGATCATGGCCACGGATTAAAGGTGTGCAGTGCTCAAAAACGGTCTGCCCTGAAGACCTGCTTCTATTTGGGAGAGAGTGAATTTGAGAATTTGTGGCCGTGTATTTTGTTTGTGTGCAGGTGTGCATGTGTGTGTGTGTGGTGGCACACCGATGCACAACTTTCACATGCTGATGCTCCTTGCTGCTCTGATAGTTGACCTCTTGCTGTTCTGCAGGAGGCAGAATGTCAATAGAAAGTCGCTGGGCAGCTTTCCAGAGACAAACACATTTTACAACCAATTTTCTCTTTCACTCTGATTTATTGTAATACACACACAAAAACACGCACAACTCAATTAGAAGAATTGCTCTCGTAGTCTACTCTCTAACACCAGGCATAAAGGCATAAACAAACTCCACAGACATTCCATTTGTGAGTGTTATGACCTAACGAGACATGGACCCTCTTTGAAAATGTCCCTTCACACTTGCACTCTGCGTATGTCTGAGCGTTGATACAGCAGATAGACTTTATGTCTGTTCTTGAGGCTCCAGTCACTTCTCTCCCTCAGCCTCTTTTATCCCTCGATCCTACCCAGCAGCTCTTGTCTATTCAAAGCAAGGGTTGGCGGAACAGTGCCAGAAGGCATTTCACTCTGGAATATGAAATTGACTCTCCTCTGGGTGTACTGCAGAGCCCTGAGTCCCCGCTCTGATTCCTCCACAGCCAAACAACAACAACGATCTGAGTGCACAGTCATGGCAGAAAGCATCGTATTTCACTGCTGACTTATAGCAGCCTGGGCCCATAGGAGCCAAGTGTCACACATTGCCTTTTCCATCCATAACAGAAGGGGCTCTCTGTCAGTCTTTTGCCTTGCTTTTCCTATCGACTGGGATCCTAGCTAGTGTTGGATGCTTAGCTCGCCTCTATTTCGTTCATTCAGCTTCTTTTTCTGTGTCGTTTTCATGGTTGCTTGGCTGAGGCACTGCAGGGGGGATGGTGACATTTTGACTCTAATCTTTTTTCACTGTCGTGCCCCATCACTGTCTGGATTTCACTGTTCACTTCACTTTGTCAACCCACTCATCTGTAAAGTGAACAACTTACCTCTTGAGGTGGTTGCAAATCCACCAGCCTCGCTTAGCTACACGTGATAACTCAAACAGGTAAATAAGCCAAAAGGAAAAGGTAATTTTAAGTTATATTTCACTTTGGGAGAACATTTTTGCTTTTTAGCAGCACTGATGAACTCACTTCTTGAAAATTATGGCCAAATTAGTATTTCCATGCTCAACATTGCCATCGGTTTGATATTTGTTAGAAGTATGATTCTTACATATTTAGATTTGGTTTGAATAATCTATTATGCCATGTGTCGCCTGCTGACACATGGCAGTACATTGTTTCAGTATACTGAGCTGGGAAATGGTCAGCAAGCAACATTTTAAACCACCATTAATTAACATGCCAGGAATTTTGTTATTCAGGTTTGAATTTAGTATGTTGAAAGTGTTATTTTCTGCACTAGACCCATCTTAACAGCCTAAATTACAAAGTATGGCTGCAATAAAGAAGAGCATCCCATCTCCCCAGATTGAGATGGCATAGATTCACCCTGCTCTCCCAAATTAAATTCCCTTTGGTACCCTTTGATATAAAGCAGGTGCAGTTTACTGAAGTCACGTTACATGATTTCTGGGTATTGAAGTTCAAACAGTTTTCAAACAGTTACCTCTCGCTGCCTTTATGTGCTGCCAATGTGCTAAGTTGCGTATAGTGCAGCTTTAACCATACAACAATGTTGGTTAGTGTTGATAGTATTATTGTTAGGATTGAGTATTAACTTAAAAGTAAAGTAAGTAAAGTAGCTATGAGGAGAAGGAAAGCGCAGCACCAAGTTGGGATTAATTCACTTTCATTTCAGTCACACAGGAGTTGGATTTTCCTCACAGTTTAAATATGAATATTTGGTGGATTTGCAACCACCTCAAGGGGTAAGTCGTTCACTTTCCAGATGACTTCAGGGGGACCGAGGTGATGTTATCGTTCCCTCTGAAGTCTCTGGCATCCCTTTGAACACACTTTATCTTCACATCTCTGTACTCGCCTGCAAATGGAACAACACACAATGAAAATCCAAGGAGAAAGACATCACAGCACTGGACACACTGTTTGATTGACAAGTGATCTCTGGGAAGCGCAGTGCAGAAACACCACAGCAATGAGTGCTGAGCACCAAAGATGTCTCCAAAAGCAGATTACTGCTTTAAATTGTGCTTGTGATGCAAGCTGTCACTAAAGCTCATGTAGAATGACGTGAAATAATTTTCTCCAAATCCGTCCAAGAGAATGTTTTCATGTCAGTAGGAATACATCTGTTTGACCTCCACTGTCAGAAAACCATGGAGTCACTATTACCATGCATAAACATGTTGTTCATTTATGCTCCTCTGCACATAGTTCATTGATTCAGAAA
>OMLI01038081.1:0-11357 GCA_900302605.1 Rondeletia loricata
GGATTAGGAAATCCTACAACCACACACACACACACACACACACACACACACACACGCTATAGATGTTTCTCTCAGTCATAGAGCATTCATTCCCCCTTTCTCTCTCCATGACTCTTTGTCTGTGTTTTGCTATTTACTTGCTAACTAACACTTTGTTATAAAATAAAGAAACACGGATCTTGAGGATTACCACTTAAAAAATATGGCCCAAGCTACTGTAAGAGACTATTATTTACATGTGTATCACTTCGTCTGTCTCTCTCTCTAGTCTTCTGACGGCGTATGATCAGTGTGCCAGTGAAGCAGAGAAAGAGAAGCTCCTCTCTTCCATCCGATACGGGAAACTCAAAAGGTTTGCGGAATGAAGTTTGATTTAGTTTCTTTTTATTTGATCTATCTTATAATTTATCTTATAGTTTATATATTTGTGTGTGTGTGTGTGTGTGTTGTATCTGTTATCCAGGGGTGGAAAGAGTGCCAAAATATCCTACTCAAGTAAAAGTACTGTCACTTTGCTGAAATTTTACTTAAGTAGAAGCAAAATTACGAGTGTAAAAATCTACTTAAGTAAAAAAAAGTAGCTAATTTGTCAAAAAGTTCTCTGTAACGGACACAAAGTAAAACGTAACTAAGTACAGTACTTCAGTCAAAACATACTTTTTACTAAGTTAAATAAATACTCAAACTACAAGTATTGCTGGGGTAATTGTAATATTGTAATTGGTTACTTCCTCCCATGCTTGCCCCGTTATCATCTCATGCCATGTTGTTTGTTTTTCAGGAACGTGGGTCCAGCTCTGAGCAGAACAGTGTATCAGCTGTACTGTACTGAAGGAGCGCTGTCATAGACACACACACACACACACTCTCAACACACACACTCATGCACACACACACTCACTCGTTCACGTACAGATTTCCTCCCTCGGTAGCATTCGGTTGAGGATGGTTGTTTACATCTGTGTATGTAAATGTAAAGACGCTGCTATATTTTGTGTATTATATTTCTACTGAAAGCTCGTATGAAGAATTCCACAAATACATTTTTGATCTCGCATCAATAAAGTTTCTAATTTTGAATAGCATTCTGTTGTTGTAGTGCAAATGTTGCTCTTTAAGCAAATGAAGACTTATTTCGTTTTGTGAACAGCCAGCCTGCTAACAATGATACAACCATGTTCTTTAGCATATTTACAAAAAAAAGAATATATATACAGTATATATATATATCCATTTTTGCCATTTGTATACTTGTCAAGTTCTCTAAAGTCAAATCAGTCACACAGCCGTTACACGTTTGGCTTTCTAATCTCTGGCTGCACGTTTAGCCAGGTAATGACCTGTTAAGCCTCTCTGATGGAAGGTCAAGAGGGGAGGGAGAACAGGAGAACAGGATGACACTTCACAGTCATTCACAATACTAGTGGAACTCTACTGAAGGAGGACGAGAACGTGTTGCTCGACGTCTCTGCTGTTTTCATTTCTCACCATTCAGGAGAGGGAATTAAGGTAAGGAAATTGCAGTGAAGTGGTTGGTGTCACGTTTAAGATGTTGGACATACCTGGAATATCATCTACAGGTTAGATAGAGGATTACATTGGCGTCTGTATTCTGCTGGTTTTCAAACTTTGGGGAGCAATATTTTCAAAATAATTTGTCTCACAGCTCAAAATCAAAATATTGTGGGCAGTGTGTGGAGGAATCTATCTAAATCTTCACCATTTTTAGACTACTAACCTTCCAGCCTACCTTACATTGCAGATACATAAGAAGGCTTGGCAATGAAACAGAACAAATAACTTAAATTCAATTTAAACCTCTTGCAACTCAGCTTTTAGGTCCTGACCCACATCTTTGAAAACGTTTCTGTAGCATGTCCAAAGCAGTATGTCCCTGTCTAGAATGAACACATGCAAATGATGCTTTGGAGTGGATGTTCCCTTTAGATACAGTACATGACCCGGTCCTCTGTTCCCCCGTAGCATGTCCGAGAGAGAGAGGACCCCCTCTTCTGCTTCTGCCGGGTCCGCAGGCTCAGCAGACGGGTAAGAGTAGATTCATACCTGTGCATGAGTCTCACTATATTTGTGTATTTTTCTGTGAGTGTGACACACAGCAACAATTCTGGGATTACATTTTATTTTCAACCTTGTAGTAAAGAAGACGCCCCAAAATCTGCCATGGCTAAGGGTTCCTCGTCAGGTTCTGCCTCTGACAAGCCCAAGAAATCGTCAAAGAAGTCCAAGAAAAACAGTGAGAGCATGAACAAGGTGTACACCTCCGTGCTCAACAGCGTCTTCGGGGCGGTACGTAGCAGCTGACACGAACAGAAACGTGTAGGAACTATTTGGGGCGTCCAGGAATTACAAATGACAGACCTAAAAAAACCAGAGCGATGCCTGTGCTTTAGTTTGAGGGTATAACTGGAACGGACGTGACCATCCTCTCAAAGCTGAACATATTCTTGGCTATTATTGTTCCTGACCCCTTCTATGGCCCTGTGACCTTTGACCTATAACTGCAAGGCCGTGCAGGGGTCAGAACAGCCAAAGTTGCAGTGACTGAATCTACTTCATAAGAATTGTGATTGGTTTTCTACTTTCTGAAGCGATTCTCTCACTCCTACCAAGTTTGGACAGACGTATTTTCAACACAAATTTGTGTTTGCCTTCATTTTCTTTATGTTTTACAGCTGAACATAAACAGCTTTTCCTCTCTGACACTTTAAAACACCTTGATCTTGACTCATAACAATAACCATGGGGTGTGAAAGCATTGAGTTTAGTCTAATATCTAGAAATGGTTCCAAATGCAGTTTATTATGTAAAATATGTGCAGTAGGAGCATGAATGTGATTGCCTGTGTATTACTTGCTTGATTAAGATACAAACACATTCTTTCAGATTTCCTAATCTCCTAGATACAGTTGGTGCGCAGAAAATTACAAGCATTGTAAATAAAATAAAAACCATTTTGCTTAGACATGAGACATTGAGACAAGAGGTCAGAGGTCAGGTGGAAGTCAGGTAGCTTACTAACAGCTTAGTTCCTGATCTGTGCAGCGTTACTAGGTGTGTGTGTGTGTGTGTGTGTGTGTGTGTGTGTGTGTGTGTGTGCGTGTTAAGCCAGCAGTAGGTAGGTGGTTAGCCTCCCAGAGATTAAGCCTGGTGTGACTGCAGTATTAATAGCTCATTACTTGAGTCTCAATGCCACAATGCATTAGGCTTAACCAGATGAAGAGCACTGTCAGAACACACTGAATGTGATACAGTCTCCATTTCTTGTCTCCAAAAAGACCAGTTTTATTTATTAAAGTTGAAGACGCAGCATTTCAGTCATGGAATCGATCAACCAATATGTGTTGTTGTTGTTGTTACTGAGAATTAGTCCTCCATGTTTTGCAGAGCATACTTACAGTATATTCAGTATATTAAGAGATTAGACAGATGGAGCAGGTACATAACCAACTAGTATGTTTGGTAACACTTTATATAAACTTGGGTTCATAACAACCTGTAGCGCCTGAACACCTTCCTTCGTCTTTTGGCATTATATTGTTTGAAATTCTGACATGAAGATGCATATTTTACTGTAATATCATTGCAACTAACCCATACTGGAATCAGTTTTGATACTTAAGATATGTAGGATCGTACAGCACTTATTAGTATTGCACGCTCCTAGTGTGTGTGTGTGTGTGTGCATTTGCCCTTCCTAATTCTACACAAACTAGACTCATAATGCAACAGTCATCCTCGTCAGTCCCTCTTGTTCCGACACATTTGTTTTGTTGTCTTTCTGCAGGACAGAGAACTGGCTCAGGCCGAGTTGGACGGTGAGTATGACAGCCACACAGGTCAACGTATATTTCAAAGTATCATTCAAATTACTATCATAAGCAGCATAAGCCTCAGCCATTTTACCACGATAAGCCATTCCTGGAGCGGTCATCATCTCCGTCCTGACCCCCTGACCTTTCTGACAGAGCTGGCAGAGGCCTTCAAGGAGTTTGACTACGACCAAGATGGCTACCTGAACTACAAGGATGTGGCTGAATGCATGAGGACCATGGGGTACATGCCCACAGAGATGGAGCTGCTGGAGATAGTGCAACAGATCAAGATGAGGAGTGAGTAGTTCCAGATCAGTAGCTATAAAAAGTATTCACACTTTTACACATATTCTTCTGCCACAGATTTGATTCAAACTATGTTTCCACTTCTTGGCCCCTGTCGTCTTTCCCCTCCACACAGTGGGCGGGCTAATGGACTTTGATGACTTTATTGAGCTGATGGGTCCCAGGATGATGGGAGAGACTGCTGACATGTTGGGACTCAAAGAGCTCCAGTCAGCCTTCGTACAGGTCCGTCATCTCATACTTATTTAATGCGGCTGGTAAGAATGGAAGAATCGGATACATGTTTATGATGTGAGCTGACATGCTGGGCCTGAAAAGAAGGTCAATCAGGTTTTATGCACGTTAGTCAATTAATGTAAATATGGGTCGATTAATTAATTAGTAATAATTAGATAAATGATGATGATGGGAGATTTCCTTTCATATTCTTTCCCTCTCTCCAGACAGCGCTCCCTCATTTAGACGCTTTGACTTTAGGACTTTTTCCCCGTTTTCATCTGATCTTCATTCCATTTTTTCTTCCCGCCCCTTCCCTCTCTCAGTTTGACATGGATGGAGACGGGAAGATCAACCAGGACGAGATGAAGGAGGCGGTCAAGACCCTGCTGGGGGAGAAGCTGAAGAAAGGAGAACTGGAGGAGATCCTGAAGGAGTTGGATATTAACGCAGACGGCAGCATTGACTTTGAAGGTGAGAAGCAGCTGCATCAACACATTTAGTTTGTCAGATAAACCTATATTGACCCGACACGTTCTGTTTTGTCTTCTTCTCTTCAGAGTTTGTGATGATGCTCTCCATTCACTAGCTGCTGACCGGACTTTGGAAACACGGACAGAACACACCAATGCTTCTGAATTATTCCACATACAGTAAATACAACTATGTCTGTCTATGCATATATCCACCATTTGGTAACTCTGCAATGAATGTGTGAGTGATACATTCGTTTCAGGAGTGGGAATGATGCTGCATGACTCCATGACTTCAGATATGGTGCTGTCGACAGAGTTCATAGTGGAATTTGTGTTTTTTTTGGTAGATACATGGATGTTTTACAGTGATATGATGTGTAAATAAGATTGAAATATTTTGCTATTTTAATAAAGAAACCAAAACTGTGTGTGTTTTTCAAGCTTACCTTTGGCTGAAGCAACATGACACTGAATTAACTGACCACACTGAAACTTCTTAAGTTCACTTTATTCCTAAAACGTTTCTCTCATTAACTCCAGGTCATTGTTAAACAAAATGGAAATGATAAAGTAATGATCCTCATGTAGAGCATTGGTTCTCAAACTTTTTGGCTCATGACCCCTTAAAACAAAGCGATGCCTGCTTGCATATGGTGATGAACAGTTCAACCAAAGAATGATTTTGCCTTTTCAGGTTGTTTTATCTGATTAATTATCAGAGGAGGCAGAGAAGCTGAAAACTATTCAGTATTTCACAGGAAAAAAGCAAAAATTGGCTAAAACACGTTAAATAAAAAACAGACATGAAAATACAGTATATTTGTATAATAGAATTTTTTTTTTTTCCTATCCAATAAAACATCTTGCGACCTCCTGGGGGGTCCCGACCCCCAGGTTGAGAACCACTGATCTAGAGAAGATAAGTTAAACAATATAAGTTAACCTCATGTCACCCCTGTCACTTGCTAATGGCAATGCAGCTTCAAGCTTTGTCAAGTCCACTATCCTTAGAATTGGAGAAGCATTTGCAAGTCCAAAACCAAGGTGCAGGTGTGTCGAGAAAAAGTCACATTTCAGAAGAAAGTCCCACATCGTGCTGCAGCTTGACAGGTCCAACGTTAGTTAGTGGTGCCAACCATGAGCAGAATGTCAGCTTGTCTCCTATATGAAAGTCTACAAGCTTAACACTACTGGTAACTTAACTATATATTATTATAATATCAAACTATATGTGCACACAAGTCAGCAAAATCTCCAACATATCATGCAGCACATGTAATGTGCAGAAATAAAAGTCTCACTGTCAGACAAGAAACAAATGAGAAATAAATAAAGAGATACTCAACCCCTTAAAAAAGCAGAGAAGTCACGAGTGGGGAAAAAATATAAAATGGTTGCCAAACTGGCATCAGTGTTTCAGAAGTGGAGTAGAGATGGATGAGGCACTGCCATCACTGGAGTCAGGAACGAGGCTTTAACACAGTGAGGATTTTCACTTAACTGTCAAGTGTTTCTTTGCACAAAACAGATTTGATGTCGTTGGCAGTTCAGTGATTTGAGGGGAAAGAAGGGAGATGCTTCTTCTTTTTAGAACAAATGATTGATCACATTCATCGAGTAAAAAATGGGGGGAAATGGGGCAGAAACAAAAATGTAGCTAGCCCACACATACGCATATCTACTTCCAGCAACAGGATGTACAATTTTTTTACAATTTGATGGCCAGTTTCAAAAAAGAAAATATCATAACTGACCAAACTGGCATTACTCAAGTTTAACTTCTGTTCATTTCAGCTAGCTTGGCCAGTAACCAGCAGCAGACATCGGTTCACCGTGCATGTGCATGTGTGTTTTTCACTAACTTTAAGACACTTCCAGTAGCTTACCAAGAAGGTAAATATCACGCTCGGTCCGTGAGATCAAATAAATATATCGCAAAAACAAAAATGTTGTTTCGAAACTTTGACATGCAAAATCACGCTCTGCCAAAACAAAGGCAGTCTCATCTGCATAAGGGGATTTAAGCAAAGATGGAAGTGTGTATCGCTCTCGCTTCACATCTCGCTCTCTGAAACTACCCACTGGTCATCTTACCTCCTATTTCTGACTCCCATGACGTCATTGACTCCTCCACTTTCTTCTCTTAGGGGAATGTTTGGACTAGCTTTTGTAAACCTTGCGACTGTCAGAGTCCAATAAGCAGGTTTCTGTAAACATAGGCCTATAAGTCTTCCTAGCATCTGACAACTTTGTGCGCTTTTGCTTAGAATGCATTATATGGTTCTTTGCAGCTCATGGTGCTCACATTGGTCAGCCTGAGGGGGTTCAGTGTCCCCAAGGATGACTCACACAAAAAATGGATGCACTCCCGGTACTGTAAGACGCCGCTTTGGATTAAATCGCCCACCAAATGGTATAATTATGCATGTTGCATTATTTCAACAGCTTTGTGAAACCATTATGGATAGATTCAAGTGCGTTTTGTGTGTTTGTGTGTGTGGCAAGCTGCGTAGTCAGCACAAAGGTGATAATTGGGCTTCGACCGAAACATCATGCATGTGTGAGTATCGTCCAACTATCACACGGTAGTCACTCAAACTCACATCACAACATCCTTTGTTGTACAGCCCAGAAC
The DNA here is from genome assembly GCA_900302605.1 of Rondeletia loricata. Lineage (NCBI taxonomy): Eukaryota > Metazoa > Chordata > Actinopteri > Beryciformes > Rondeletiidae > Rondeletia > Rondeletia loricata. The sequence continues at coordinate 7,467 of OMLI01038081.1, forward strand.
ACAACTAGCAAGTGGCTAGACAGCTACTCATCTTTCACTGACAGTCTCATTACGCTATGCAACTGCCCTATTTCCATACTTCCTGTTTCTTCTTTAACCTTTCCTTCCTTTCTTCCATTCCTTCCTTCTTTTAGCCCCCAAAGTGGTAGGTAGGTAGGTAGATAGGTTGGTCAGCCTTTTCTATTTTATCTATCCACAACTCGTGGTATCCTCGTGAGCAACAGGTCGACGGCTTGGATAGTAACACTTGTTGACACGCTTCTTTTGTCTACAACTAATTGGTCAGCTCATCAGCAAACTCGGCCATGATGTCATGCACCCAGATGTCCCTCTCTTCCTGTGACGTGTCGACCAAGAAGACAGTCAACTTCCTCTCCCACGGGTGAGTGGCTTCCTGTACGGCCTCCAGCTGGGCCACGAGAGGTTTCTTCTCCACGTGGTTCCTGAAGACGATGGAAGCTTCCTCCGACCACTGCCTCGGCTTCACTCCTGTTACAATGCAATACCATGCATTATGGATGTGTTATGAACTTCATCTCCACGTGACATTAACATTGAACGCAAAACAAACGCCTGGTCACCCAGAATTCGGGGCTAAGGCTCGGGGCTAAGGATCGGGACTAAGGCTCGAGGCTAAGGATCGGGGCTAAGGATCGGGGCTAAGGCTCGGGGCTATGGTTCTGTTACAGCGATGACTTTCAGGCCCGTACACGCCTCTACTCTACTCACCAGCTAGCTGAGCGGTGATTCCCTGGAACGGCAGCTGTCTGAACTCCTTCATAAGAGGTCTGAGCTGGGTGCAGCTGACCAGCTCATGTTTACCATAGTCCAACTCATAGACAGACACCAACCCATTGGTCAGAACTCCCTTCACCAACACTCGATGCCAGCTGGGACAGGAGGAGGAGGAGTGGACAGATAAGTTAGACGTTAACTTTTACATTAATCATTTATTTTTGCCCATATTATAAGAAACACAAGGATGTATGTCAATGTCAAGATATGCCTTTAAGAATAACATGTGAGTAGTACTCCCCTTTAAGATAACTCAAATTTTGCAAGACCTGCCAGTTGTACAGTATATATATATATATGTATATATATTTGTTTGTGACCCCAGCCCATCCATCTTAACACAACCTCCTCCATGTTGAATACTTTCTCAAGTTCAAGTTTAAAATCAGGTTCAAGACTCGACCCACCACTCCACTCACTTGTTCTCCACTTTGGCAGCGTATATCTGGTTCTTCTCTATGTTGAGTGGTTTCTCCTCGGTCTTATTGTAGTAGAGAATCATCTCTCCCATCAGCACCACCAGCTTGTACATGTCTCTCCAGGGCTGCAGTACAAAGTGGCCTGGATGGCAAGCCACTGATACGTATATGTCTATGTTGTTACCTGAGGGGGGAAAGATGTGCTTTTCTAGGCTTTATCAGTTTGATTTTTGGAGGTCATATTTTTTAATGTTCTACCATGACTGTACAAATTTTGACACGGGGCCAACAATAAAAGGACTGAATTGCACTAATACATAGCAGGCGACCATACTGCTAGTCCTTTCATATAACCTTCCTAAGCTCATAATTAGCAGCCTTTTTCACTTTAAGAAGATTTCCATTATCATCATTACCTGCTGGGGGGAGCTCTAGTAGAGGGGGCAGCTGGAGAGAGGAGGAGGGGGATGGGGGTGTCCGTGGTGGGCTAGCGGTGGTTGTGCTTCCTCCTTCTCCTCCTCCTCCTCCTCCTCCTCCTCCTCCTCTGGGCCCCGTCCCTGATAGAGCCCTCCTGAGATGAGGCTTGGCCGGGGTAGAAGTCGAGGTTGGACTCCCATTAGAGGTGTCACTGGTGCTGGATGTCTTGGAAGATGAAGTGGGTGCGGAGGTCTTGGTGGGACTGTGAAATCAAATTAATATATTCAAATAGGTCACATAGTCACATAGCAGAGGGAATACAGCTGAATGTTAAAGCAGCAGAGACCTGTGGCTGGTCAGGAAGACGTCCGGTTGCTGCTTAAAGAGGTCAGACTGGGCCATCTGATGGTTGAGGCTGCGGGTCGGGTCATGGAAGTTCTTGTCGGTGAAGAGGTGGACGTGGATGCAGCGCTTGGCGTCGTCCAACTTGGCGACCTTTGGGGCGAGCGATGAGATGGGGGTGCCGGTGAAGAAAGAAAGAGGGAAGGAGAGAGGATGGAAGAAAGGGTGGAGGGGGAGGAGTGAGAAAAATAAAGAGAAGGGAAAAGGGGGGTGACAATAAAGGCATTATTTCAATACTTAAACACCATATTTAAGTCTCGAGGAAGGAAGGAGGGAGGGTTGAATACCTTCAAGCTACAGTCGGTGGAGTTGAGCACTCTCTCCCGAAGCCACTGGACAGCATCTGGAGTCCAGGAGCCCAAACTAACCACCAGGTCTGCTAGATGGCACTTCACAGCCTAAACACAGGTCGCTGGAGGTCAGCTTACTGGAGAACATGCACACGTTCAAGGATGGATTCATGTTTGCTCATATTACACACGAATACACACACACACACGCACAGACACACTGACCTGCGGCGGGATGGCCGTAAGATCTCGGAGGAACGGCGGTGGAATCTCTCTCAGCTCAAACACCTCTACAGAAGCCTGGACGCCCAAGTCAATGAACAGGATGTCCAGCACTCTGCTGCCATGCAGGTTGGTGATCTACAGACAGAAACATAGAAAGGGAGACGAAGCGCGTAGGAATGATGTTTAAAGGGGCAATGAGCAAGATTATTATCGCCCCCATAACACAAAATGACCATAATATATCTGGTTTGATAGGGTTGTTGATCAATACCGATGACTCAACGATTAGATTTGTGGCTTTCAAAACTCACTTTCCAGCCCGTACTCTGTTTTGGAACAAGAACTCCCCAACCATTGGAGTTTCAAGACACTCCCAGTCCCATTGTTTAAGGAGCACAGATCATTGGGTTTCAGAGGAAGGTATATCTGGGTGTCGTCAGCATAACAGTGAAAGGAAATATTATACTTGTGAATGATTTGACCAAGGGGAAGTGTCGTCTCCAGGTGTCATCTCACCTCGACGCGGGACCATTTGCCTTTGTAGCGAGCCAGACAACCTTTTCCACAGAAGGGTCTGGACACCAGGAACTCCGACGTTACCTGGAACAGAGGGTTATTTCATCAAAGTGGGACAGCCAAGAAACCAGAAATGTCATACATTTTGATTCGACCATATTTTCTTCGCATATGGGTAAACTATTCAATGATCACTGCTATAAAACGATGCTGTAAAAGCTGAAACAAACATTTTATGGGTCCAAGGAGTAGCTCCAGGTATACACTGCTTTTCCTAGCACTGGGAAAGACTTCATGCTTAAATGTTCTACATGTTCATGTTTAAAAATTTTGCTTGGACTGGCCAAGGCCAGAGAAATAGCATGTTAGGTTTGTGAATTGTCTGTAACTTCTAGCTTTAAAGGACAACAGTAGCACACCTTCAAAACAGCATCAGCTCCGCTGTCCTGCTAACAGATTAAGTGTCTTGTCTGTCCTAACTCCAGATTATCATCCTAATCTCAATCTGTCCACAGTTCCGCTTGAGAGAGGCAACACAGCATGAACACATTCACAAGAGGCTTTTGAGCTGAATGTGTGAGTAGTCATCTGCTCCGCTCACTGATTGTGAATATGGTTCCTATCCATACACACTAGAATTCACACACACACACACACACACACACACACACACACACACACACACACACACACACACCACCTCCCTCAATCTTCTCTCCATCCCCAACACACACTGATTAGTCTCATCCGACAATCACTAATGAAGTGTAATTAATGAGAGGGTGTGTGTGTGTGTGTGTGTGTGTGTGTGTGTGTGTGTGGAGAGC
>OMLI01038092.1:0-10321 GCA_900302605.1 Rondeletia loricata
ACTGGAGTTCAGACGTGTGCTCTTCCGATCTACACTCTCATACATAACAAAAGTGCATGTGTTTCTTTGCAAAATATAAACAATCATTGAACACATGCTCAATGTGCACATAGCAGCACTGTGACCGTAACGTATTGAAAAAGCTCTCTTTGCTCTCCAGTGCATTTTCAACAGAAATCTTGTTACATCTATCTTTCACAAACAAGGACATTTGATTTTAACTATTTGATGTTGTGCATAGTGGAATGCTAAACACGTTTCCAGTGAAGGTGGGTTATCTCTAAAATGTGTTTGAGTGCGGGTTTCTTTACTTTTCCCTACTTACGGTTGCAGTAGCATCCTTTTATTCCACCTGTTTAACTACCTGGGCAATGTCTGTTAGGACCTTCTGTACAGGCGAGCCCGGGCCTTAGCTGACTATGAGAACTCTAACAAGGCTTTGGATAAGGCACGACTGAAGAGCAAGGACATTCCCCAGGCAGATGAACACCAGAAGCGGTGCCTGATGAAGTTTGACAAGCTCTCAGAGTCTGGGAAGAGAGGTTTGTGCATCCATGCATACTTCACTCTGTGCAGGTTTCTTTGTGTGCAGTATACACACTTACTGTGTAAGATTATGCAATTATTCCTATAACTCCCCTCTTTTAAGCTTCATGGTTTTTTCCTTATAGAACTCACCAGTTTCAAGGGCAGGCGTGTTGTGGCCTTCCGGAAGAACCTCATAGAGATGGCTGAGCTTGAGATAAAGCATGCCAAGGTGAGCAGCTCAATACAGCTGCCTTCTACATGTACACATTTTGTGTGTGAGCGTATGTGAGATAGTTAAATGAAAATTCCACCCTTGAATACTCTTACACTGTTATACATCATCAATCTGTTGTTCAGTGCAGTCCAGGTGTTATTTTGTGATGAAGTGTTGTAATTTACTTTTTCTTACGTTTTGATTCTGAGGGACTGACACCAAAACCTGACATTTACTGTTGATGTTTTAGATGGGTGAAAACTTTTATGCTATAAAACTCCATTGTAGCTGCACTGGAAATATCTCGACATGACACCACATTGTGTATGTTTGGCTAGTTATCCACAGGAATAAAAAAAAAATCCTCCTCCAAACAACAAAATGGGCCCAAAAATGCCAGGTACATTGCCAATAGTTTTACTTTAACAGTGTTTTAGGGTGGATTTTTCTTTTAAAGAGAGGAGAGATTGTAAAGTGAATAGAAAGGTGATGCAATAACAGGATGAACCTGGACTTGAACCCAGTCACAAGCATGTGATATATATATATATATACCAGCAGACTGAGGCACTATGACACTCCCCTTGACTTCTAACAGGACAAACACTTATAAGCAAATATCCTTCAGGAGAATAACGTTGCTATTTTATTCTCTCCACAGAACAACATGGCTCTCTTGCAGGGATGCATCGACCAGCTCAAGAGCAACTGACCTGTTTTCAAGCATTCCTGTCCTACCATCACAAAGTGACCAGACATAGCGAAGGGCGTCCCGGCGTCCCTAGGGCCTTGCGTGAACCTGAATCCAAGCCACTTTAAAAACCAGAGAGCAGTATGTCTCCATGTTTACAGATTCCCTGTCCTCTGATCCGTGGTCTATCCTTTCCATGATCTATGGAATTCTCATCCAATGTAATTGCCTCCAGAGACTGAGGCTGCCAGCACCCTTATGGTCTTCCATGTTTTTGCAGCACGGTTATTAGTGATATTTTCTTATTTTGTAAAATCTTGCTTTTCTCATTTTTTAATGATAAATGATGCAGATGGTGTTTTCCCTTTTTGATCATGTTTTTGCCTGCGTAAAGGCACATTCTAACCTCTTCCTTTCTTCCTCACATACTCTTAAGCACATATACTAGTAGCATAGAGCCTACTCCATCAGAATTAGCTTTTTTTGAATGCGTTTTGATTACCTTTTTATGGGTATAGAGAATGTGTATGATTTTTCTCATTGCATAGCCATAACCTTTGTCTTATTATTCATACGCTTAATCTGCTTCCACCTGGGGGCTTTTTTTGTTTGGTAATGGAACAGTATCACAGATGGGACTGTTTTGGATAGAAAATATACAGTGTACAAGAGGGAAAAACTAGTGCCTGGAAAAATGTCCTCCTGTTCTGCATTCCTGGACTCTGAGATTAGTGTACAACCAAGCCCGACTTCTCTAAACCACTAGTAAAGTGCTCTTCACTGATTTTGAAGACAAGAAAGATCCTTGTGTGTTCAAAAATAGCTGCACTGCACCTCAGGAATGGACCATTGGATTTGTCCTCACATTCCTCTTTGTAATAACTGGCTTCAGGTACCACAGTTGTCAACGATGCACATTCCCTTGAAAGATTACTGCAGACTTATGGATGAATAAATTTTTTTTATTCAGGCCTTATTAGTGTCAGCAATTGATTTTGTGCTCATTTATTGGCTGATTAGTGGGTTGAAGCCTGGGGTGCTGTCAAGCCGCTCATTGCAGCCGATGTGCTGTATAATCGAATACAGATATTACAACAGAAGGTGTGAGCAAGGGGGAAACATGTCAACGTATTGGCTATTTGAACTTCTAGCATTTTTAACAGAAAAAAAGATATTACATATGGATATGAGTCTGGATTTTTCTCAGCATTGTGGTTTTATTTGCTCAGGGTTGTACTGTCTGGCGGCAGCCATAATACCTCTGCGTTTCATTGACACGCTTTTTGTTGTTGTTGCATAGTACTACATGTATTATGCCTTTACCAGCTCCTTCACTCTAACCAACTCTACCCTATTCATTTATTCCTTGTCAATGGATAGTGACTGTGTTTTTATTTTTATTTTGCCCTAAATTCCTTTTGTCAGGCCTGAAATATTTACCATTGATAGCTCAAAACTGTTGTTTGTTTGAAGCAATTTAAGAATTTGTTTAGATGAAATGCACTAAGAAGATGAAAAATACTTTGCAATCATTACCAAGCTCAGTGGAGTGTTAAAATGCATTAAAGAGAGTTTTTTGATAATTGAATGTATTTGTAATGGATTACAGCTGTGTGAATTAGTTCACATAATGCTTTTCTTACAGAACATTAGCATTTTATAAATTTGTTATAATGGCATTGAATAAATCCTACTTTCCCAAATTCGTTCTGTGCCAATCTGTATTTGTTTTGGGGTTTTGTAGAAATTTCTTTGTTGGCTTTCGTATCACATATGGAATCCTTGACTATTAGACCCTTATGATTTTTTTTTTGTTAGGGCCAGAGGCAGTTTTTATAATACACTCCATCCCTGTTTGGGAGAGCCACCCTTCATACCACTAGGTGGTGGTGTCTGCTTCAGCAATCCTGAAGTGTGTGTGGGCACTTGAATGTAAGCACATGTGTATGTACGTCTGTGTTAAATCCATTGACCTTAATGGATCCTGGGGTGGGACAGTCTGGTGTATTAGGTAAGCTATGAGGAAATGCCAGAGTGCTCATGGGAATCACCACCACCAAAATGCACACTACATATCCTGCTCAGTGAGCAGCACTTAGCAACCCGTCCTAAACAAATACATATCTCTGCAGTGAAAGGCTACTGGCAAGTCTGATTAAAAGCTTTGACTAGGTTTTTAAGTATTCTCCAGCTCATTCATCAAACACTCCAGTAGTGTTTGCATAATAATTTGTGTGTGTTTGTGTATGCTGTACATGTATCAGGTGCCTAGGTGTGTGTGTGCATTTGTGTGTAATGTGTGTCCCCTGCTACACGAGAAGCGTTTGATTCTCTGATGACATTGCACTTGCAAAGGCTAAAAATTTCCAGATTTATACACAATCTAGTTTAACATATGTTAATATGCATTTCCCCCCTCTTAAAGCAATTATTTTTGTGCATTAATGCTGGGCTAGTTTTTCCATGCGCTTCAAAAAACCTGATATAGAACACAAATTGCTTATATTCTGATAATCTTATAATCATATATCAAATAGCATACAAGGGGAAATGCTAATATTGCATGTTGATTTTTAGCAAGCTATTGGCCTTGTGGTGACCACTGCTAAACTTTTTATTTACCAGTTCTTCAGTGATTCCACACATACAGCAGTGAAAGCTAACACTTAAATGCGAAGTGCAGAAAGGATATCTGAGAACTGGTAGCATGCATAGACCTGTACATGACTGGGTTTGTCAATATTGACAACACCACTAGCGCTGTCACAGTGACCTCTAGGTTTTGGTCAATTCAATGATTGGTTGAAACCACAGACTAGAACCAATGAGATCATAACACATCACAAGTGCAAACTGATTATTTTGCCAGCTGTGATCAAAGCAAACAATGTTTGAAAGCATGCTATTACAGATCCAGAGTAAGCCCTCTATGTGCAACATGAGGAATAAGTAAGAGACCCAGACTTTGACCTGATGCATCAGTTTTAAGGTCCCATGTTCTAGGCATTTACTTACAGAGAGCTTATTTTACTTTGCTCTCTTGGTATATACAGTTGCTAGTCTAAAGTATAGCAATGTGAAACAGAAAATCATCAGTACTCAATTTGTCCTTTAAAAAAAAAAAAGTGTTGCCTTTATGTGGCTGGTTTGTGATTATGATACAAGGTAAAAAAAATCCCAATTTATGCTCAAATCACAGAAATAAAACTAAGGAGGCAATGATGCGCTATGTGGAATTTGGCTGTAGAAATTCATGTACGTGTACGAGTCTGCTTGCTTCAAAGACCTATTTCGCTGATGTTGTGAAATTCCTTATCACCCCTCAGGCACACTTAAATAATTTGCAGGCACTGAATGTATGATAAGAAGTAAGATTTTGCACATTTTCAGTGCTTTTGAAGACATCAGTTATTGGCCATTCGTAATTTATTGCTCATTTGCTGTCTTTATGATCCTAACGTGTTTCACCAAAAGTTCATGTCAACCGTCTCGCTCCTACACACACACACACACACACACACACACACACACACACACACACACACACACACACACACACACACACACACACACACACACACACACACACACACACACACACGCCTCTTAGACCATCAGGCTCCATGAATTTGAGTATCCAGAATGGAAGGCCACACCACATGAGGATTGAGAGCAAAAGTAATAGAAAAGGCATTAATTCAGATCTACTTTTTCTCCCCGGTGTCATGTCATGAAATGTTTTTTTCAAGGCTTTTGCCCCGTGGTTGAGGTCGTAGATAGATGCATGAACTGGGGACAGCTGACAAGCCTACAATGTCCCATCGTCTGACTTATGCTGACTGAGCCCATGGGTGCAGCTGTGTCTTCTATCGTGTCTCACAGCTCTCCACGGTTCAACTAACAAGTCAAGATAAATGCACACAGATGCCTCTGAGGAGGAATGGAGGTATGAAGCACGAATGCCGCCTCAAATAGAAACTCGCTTTCCTCTGAAGGGACTTACTAAAAAGATGCACCTGCAGGGCTTGCTGAAATAACTGAGCTGACTGTTCTTCCTCAGCAAGAGAACAAAATTCTGTCTTCCTAATACCGATCAGGTAAAACTGATATTATGCAGCTACAGCAGTACGCCATTGAAATAGTCTCCTTTATCAGAGTATAGTCAGTAACTAACAGAGGGGTTACTTTGTACATTGCAGGAGAACTAGTGAAGCTTTGCAAATTACTTAGTTAAACCTACAGAGTGGCATAGTATAAATGCAGGGGACAGACCACCAGAGCTGGAGGCCTTGGGCTCAAACATCTCTTAAGACACCCTCCCCCTCCCTGCAGAGACCCACATCACAATTTCTTACCACATTGTTATTCTAACACTTGCATTGCTCAATAATTGTTGAGTTCTACTTCTAACTAAATGAATACTAATCATTAAGATCATTTCAAGGCCTTGAGGAGATCCCCTACAGGCCCATAAATCATCATGGTAGATAATTCAATATGAAATATACACTTTTAATATCAGCTTGAAATGATTGTTAGATTCTACATCCTACAGAGCTAGTGAATTAAGATGTTACATATGAGAACATAATTTGATGAGACCGACCATGTTGTACAGATCTAATTAATTATTCTAGAATCTGAGACTCATAATACTGTTGTATTACATTAAATTAATGTCAATTAATAAACAAGACAGGACACTACTAAGATTTCTTGCAGTTAGAGATCGCAGTTGTACTTGAGGACAGTGTATTTTCCTCTATCTAGAATTCTGTCATTCACACAGCAATGAACAGCTGAATGACTGAGCCAAAACTTTCTGCAAGTTGCATGCTTGGGCCAAACAAATATCTAGGTCAGTGTGCCCTGCCCTGTAGTGCTCTGCCAAGGCTTTTATGCATACAATATCATCTCAAAGTCTGAAATCTGCAACAATAATTGACACAGACAGACTCACAAGACAATTATTTCACCTCAATACACAATAGAAACCCTTTGGATGTAATAATTGTTTACAATATGCCACTGTACAGTAAGTACAAGACAGGGCTGAATTCTGGTCAATGTTGAACTTTCAGTAGCTGGCAATGAGTCACTACAGGGTGTTGCAAATGAGAGAATGCAGAGTCAGTATGAGAAAGAAGAGTGAAAATGCCACACATCATTGAGTTACAGCAATGCAAATTAAAGGTAAAATTAGATTTAGTCCTGGGACGCCAGGTGAATGCAACTAGCTGGCAGGATAGAAAACCAATAGTACTCTGGGTCCCGAGGGCCGCAGTTGGGAACTACTGGGTTATACACCGTCAGTCACATTAGGTTGCATACTTGATACAGCAGTGCATGGTAAACAATGTGTAGCTGTGCATACTGCAATGCTCTTTGTTGTGGTAATCTATTTCACCACAGTAAATTAGCCTGTTGTTATTTTACAAAGCAGTCATTTGGAATATTATACTGTAATATGAGGTTATTTAAAATACATTAGAGTTTGCTGACTAGTTGCATAGACATGAGAACATGTGACTGAGGTGTTCTTTAACAAGTGCCTCCACTTCTCAAACCAGTTTTATTAAGCAGCTTGAGGAGAGTATGTCAAGGATGCTTATAAAAACAGTTTTTTGAATGACTGGCCACTGGCCAGGCCACAGAAAGGCCCCCCTACTATGTAGGTGAGGATCTACACTTCCCATTGTCAGTTTGCCCACAACCCATGCTTAACTTATGGATTTTACAAGTGCGTAATGATCTAAGCCCTGGCATTGTGTTAGTGCATCACATTGCTACAATGTCATTATGATCTCTCTGACAACGCACAGTCTTTTGTGTTTAAAGATAAAGGAAGGTGTGGTAACAAGTTCAAAATATTCTCTGAGGCACAAGCAGGACTTTCACGACTTGGACGTCACTATAGTGCTAACAATGTGCAGCTTGCAGGTGACCTTTCTACACATTCAACAGGTGTAGGTAGTGATGATAACATGGGAGGCCTCTTGCTGAGTAGCATTGATTGAGACATACTTTTGGATGTGAAACGATCCTGATGCTGTGGACTGTCTTTGACACACAACACAAGTGATGTCTACTATCACAATGTGCCTATCTATGGATGAAGGAGGATGAAGGAGATCTGCCCCTGACCTTGTATGAACAAAACCCTCCCTGTATGGCAGCATACCTGTCCTAGACGTGTCATAATCATGTCACATTAATTGACACTGAGCTAAATTATTGAACTATCAGACATTACTGTAAAAAAAAATCACATATTTTGTTTTACTAAAGACGGTCAAACGAAGTGAGCCTTTTCATGTAATGTCTAAACTGTCGTTTCAGGAAGAAGACTACAACTCCCAGCAGGTTAATTTCCTGGTTGAGTTTATTCCAGCCAATCGGGTGCCTTCTGGATTAATCGTCGTTATCTGGGGCAAGGGGCCAGCGCGTCTAGCCAGCTCAAAGTGCCACGACTTCACAGACACGGATTCTCCACCGGACTGGGAGAGCGAGGGACAAAAAGCAGGTTAGCTAGATAAATAGGTAGCTGTACTTCAGAGTGACTTCATCTACAACTCAAAGCTGTCTGTCCTGTCTTCATTCCCTCTCAAGCAAGCGAGCGGAGCGGCATCACCAGAGAGGTAAGTGTGGGAATCTTGGAATGTTTTATTCAGATAGCCAACGTTAGCTAGCTTTAAAAGCTATCTGCCGCTAACTCAAAAGCTAATAAGTTAGAGGAAGAAAAAGCCAGACTTTTAAAGTTGTCTAAAATTATTTGCGATTTGATCTCACTGTCTATTTAGTCTATAGGTTTACTATAGCTTTTATAGTGCAATCTGTAGCCAACCCTTTCTGCTGTAATGTGCCGGAGCTGACTAAGTCCATTGATACAGCTACAAAGCTAGCTTGCAAATAATGATAAATCCCCATCATATAATTTTTTTTGCATGATTAATCTATTCTATGTCTGTTTCGGTCTTTGTGAGAATGGATAACTTACATAGGTAGTCCGGTAGGCCTTTGTTCTTTTCAGGTAAATCAGAATATTATAGTTATAGTATTAAGTACTAAACATACTTTCTTGTGTGTGTGTGTGTGTGTGTGTGTGTGTGTGTGTGTGTGTGTGTGTGTGTGTGTGTGTGTGTGTGTGTGACAAAATGGGACAGTAGATGGGAGGTTGTGGATGAATCACTGATGATCGTTACTGTAACTGATAGTACTAATTTAAAGGTGAATACAACAAATGCATGTGCATATTGTATCTCCATGGCTTAGTGAAGTTGTGTGGATATTTTTGAACTAAAGCAGTTTTATTTCCAAGCTAGAGACAGACAGGTAAAGACTATAATCTGTGTCACAATGCACCCACTGGAGTTATTCCACTGACTATGAATGAGAGACTGACTTTGTGGACTGGAATGTACTTTCATCTCCAGAAATTCACCCTGAGTTGGGACTCTCACAGTCATCTTTTTCACTTCATTCTGATAAGGCCTGAATATGTGGAGATGCATTGAAGTGTGACATCACAGATAGGAGGCAGGACAAACTCTTCCCTTTCGTTTCTGGGTTTAGACTTTGTAATGAATGGGGACTCTGGACTGTTTGGACTCCACTGAAGAAGTTCATCAGTTTTGCACTGCGCTGTCACAAAGTTGCTCTTTGCTAAAATGGCGGCTGCCGCTTAGAATTTTTTTTAACAATCATTTCCCAATCCCAAATATAAGATAGGATATGATTGATTTATGTTGCAAGAATAAATGTAAGAGGGGTGTTTCAGCCTTCCCGCTGTTTCCCCACCTTCCCTCAGCCAACTTTCCTCCCCTGCTGGCTAAACATTCTGGTTTGTGACCTGAGCTCTAAAAGAGCCTTTAGGGGATAGTTGTTACAGAGCAGGAAATTAACACTAGCTGCCAGCCAAATGCTGGTAATTTTGTCTGACGCTGGTACGTTTTTGTACTCTGCCATCCACTTAGGCATGTAGCCGTCTGGAGGTGCTTTCCTATTCTAAAATTCAGATTTGGCTGGTAAAATAGTGAATTTGGTTGCTTTATCTTTGAATCCATCTGCTACTGTGGGCAATGTCCTAGGGAATAAGAGACAAATTTGGACACAAAAGTTCATTGGTATTTCTCCTTTTAAGAATATTGAAGATGCATAGCATTCTCAGTAATTAAGTTGGGATAATTATTATCCTATGTTGTATGATTTTCAGAATCGGAATGAAAGAATACTGCATTGCATGATAGTTTTGAATTAAAAAGCATACTAAAAGGTAGCTCAAACATCCTCCAGATGTTGCTGATATTTAGTTGTATTTACTTTGGCAAGTTCCAGTACTTGCACTTAATCAAAAGGCCCAATACTGGACTTGGGAATCCAGCAGTCTGTGTATGAGACATAATAAGTTAATTTTGAGGGTGAATTTGAGCTTTTGAGTTAATTTTCTTTCCATGTATCTGTTGTCCCCAAGGAGGAAGGCATTGTATGCAAACCTGTTTTTGACCAGCTGCTATTGGTCGCATGATATGCTGTCAAGATTTCCTCTGTTGTATATTGTCTGTGGTCAGATTCAAGGTAAAAGTAAATGAAAATGAATAACAGCGACATCTTGAGGCCTTTCAGGTTAACTAAAAGACTGTGATTGCCCTCCACACAGTATTACCGGTAGTCAGAATCCTATCATATGAACAGCTCTGTTACCAAAACACAGCTGCAGTCAGTTTCATGTTGCCCAGGCAGAGAAACATAAGTGTTACTATTCGTTTTGAAATACTGCTGGGAAAGTGCAGTTACTAGAGTTTTGGCATGTTTATGAATTGTTTAGATTTTGTTTGCACTTGAGAAACAAACCAGAGCAAACAAGATTAAAGCACAGGAACAGGAAGACT
>OMLI01038097.1:0-16225 GCA_900302605.1 Rondeletia loricata
CTCCTCCACTTCTCCCACTTCAACAAAATGTTCCTAATCTCCCTTTACCTCCTCCCTCTTCCCCTAGCTCTTTTCGCTATCCCTCGTCTACCCTCCTGACTCACCTTCACACTTATATATAGATTTGAAGAGTAGGATAAGCGTATACAGATTATTGTAAAATAATCACCTGATCTTCTAGGATTTATCTACACATCTTTACACCTGTTCATTTTATTCTGGAGAATTAAAGACCCAAGCAGTATGAATGGTTAGGGGGCATTTCCTCACCTCACAGGAGTCTCCAGAGTACTGTGGGGGGCAGGAACAATCCTCCACAGTGTTGCCAGGACCTCCAGCCCCTGTGTTAGTGGCCCTCTCCAGGCCCACCTCCCCTAGACTGAGGCGCTGGCTCTGAGTAAAGTACAGGGCTCGGATCCTCAGGCCCACCAGACCAGCCAGAACCATCATCAGCTCCTCTCTGGACACGGGTCTGTTGGTCCCAGCGTGGCGCCAGTTTCCCTGCACAGACAATAGAGGAGTTATTTGGGGACTAATGTTGAGAAATCTTTAGTGGGGACTAAAAAAAAAAATTTATGGCTTAAAAAATGGAGAGGTGGAACATATTATATGGAGAATAGAGTGTTTTTTCCAACACATCATCACAAACAGGGAAAGTGGTGTGTACTTTACCTCCAGGAGTTGGACTCTGCCCTGATACAGCCTGTCTGGAGAGGGGAGCTGTGGAGCCAGGTGGATCAGGGTCATATCCTGACCCTGGGGGTATATCAAGATGAAGAAACAAGTTGTGTTATTCAAACAGACAAAAAAAGATTACTGAGAGACATTTCAGCCTGAGAGAGAGAGAGATGACTGGTGACCGTGAATCTACGCACACTAAGCAGGACATCAGGTCTTCTGTCCATCAGAGTCATCCCCTCACTGGGAATGCCAAAGGATTTGGACTGGTAGGTAAGGAAGCCACCATAGGATGACACCTGAGGGTCAAAGGGAGAAAGCCCTGACATCTGTCAGTATATCTGAATAAGGGACAGTAGGAAAGTAGGATATAGCCTAAAATGCCATATATTTTGTCTCAGTCATGAATATAGCAATAGATCTATTACTAAAAAAAATTAGTTAAAACCATATTTAAACATGATTGAACATTTATTGAAGATGTATCATAGAGTAGAGCACAAATAGTGTTGTCGTGGCCTTGGCAGTCTCTCCCTCCATCTACTCACCCTGTCTCCCAGGTAGGAAGGTGGTGCCACCCAGTGGAGAACTTGAATTGCAGGAAGAAGCTCCTGGATATCTGCCACCATTGTGTTACTGGCTGTGTTCAGCACAGAGGGAACCTCCTCCTGGTCAAGCCTCTCCAAACGCCAGCCACGCATTTCTACAAACTACCGACAGGGAATATAAGGGAATTAAGAACTGTATAGAACTACATGTACTTATCACACACTGGTCAAATGTAAGGCACTGCAAAGCCAGATAAATGTTTATGTTCCACACATGTGAGAAAGTTCTAGGCCTATGCTCTATAGAATTTGGTTAACTGCAAAACTAACTGTTTAACAGTGTAAGGTAAGATATGGTATGGTATGGTATGGTATGGTATGGTATGGTATGGTATGGTATGGTATGGTATGGTATGGTATGGTATGCTACGCTATGCTATGCTATGCATTTTTCCTGAACAACTACTGTACTCCTACTGTGCAAACTGTACGAACAGCTTTGAATAGACAAATATTTTGTGCACCACACAACTGCGATCACCCAGTAAGCTTTACAGGCAAACAATTTCCAAAGGCATCCATGGACATGCAGGGGCATGAAAGCAAACACACCTTCCCCCTGCGCTTGCTAGAGCTCTGACACTGGTCAGTGGCTCCAAAGCAGAAGCAGCGGTTACAGCCGTTAGGGTTTGAGGGGTCAAAATAGAAGGAGCCCTCCCGACAGATATCACACCTGAGGCCTGCGACATTTTTCTGCAAACCCGGAAGCAACAGAGAGAACGTCAGAGGAGGGCCAGAAGAATAAGACAAAAATAAACAAGATTGTAGTTTTTAAAAGCAGGAAATCAAATCAGCCCACCTTGCAGAGACACTTCCCTGTGTCTGGGTGACACACATCAGGCGTGACCCCACCTTGGTTACAGTCACAAGGCACACAGTCGGGGAAGCGATAATAACCTGCAGCACAGCGATCACACTGCCGTCCCCCGATCCGAGGCTTGCAACTGCACAAAAATGCGCAGACATGTTATCTCTGGTGAAAATCTAGATGAGATTTACATCTGGTTCATAAGTTTAGCAAGATACTTTATTAGATATTAATATATTTATTAGATATAAGGGTGGAAGTAATGAATTACATTTACTCTCGTTACTGTAATTGAGTAGCTTTTTTGTGTACTTTTGAGTCTTTTTTGAAGTTAGTAATTTTACTTCTACTTAAATACGTTTTGACTGAAGTATTGTACTTTGCTACATTTGACTGTTACAAAGTACACATTTTGTAGGTTCTCTATAAGCATTGCTTACCTTTTAATTACATTTTAATTAAGCTACTTTACTTTTACTTAAGTACATTTTTACACCAGTAATTTTTATTTTACTCAAGTATAAATTTCAGCAAAGTAACAATACTTCTACTTGAGTATGATATTTTAGTTCTCTTTACACCACTGGATATTAGTATAATACACTGTAAAGTGGTTAATTAATTAATCTCATTGATAAATGCTTAACTCAAATGCAGATGAGTGCACAGTGTTTTCTATCCCATAAAGGGTTCCACTCACGTGCACTGTCCAGTAATGCGGTCACAGTCAGGCCCTGCATTGGCCTTGATGCCATTGGGAGAGCAGTCACAGCCCTCGCAGCCCAGCAAAGGGTGGTAGCTGAAAGTCTGACTCTCACACACATCACAGGCTGGTTTGATTGTCTGAGGAGGGCAGATACACTGTCCTGTCACCTCATCACACAGCCGGCGGCCACACTCACACGCTGCAGCAGGGAAAAGAGATAAAGAGATTTCATTTAAGTGAAAAAAAAGATGAAAAATGTCACACTGAACGGGATTAAAGAGTGGGTGTGTGTATACTTGTGTATGCATGCATGAAACATAAAAAAAAAAAAAAGTATTAGGTCTATGATTACTCTCCCCAATTCATTTGTTGACATTTCCCATACTTGTCCAGACGTACTCAGATTTTAAGCCAATTTCTCTGCAGGATCTTATGGACACTGTGTCACATATGAGACTCTCATCAAGTCCTTTTGACATTTTACCAACAAAATTCCTCAAGGAGGTTATAGGCACTATTGGCCCTAGTTTACTTACTATTGTAAATAGTTCACTTTCACACAGGCTGTGTCCCTGATTATTTTAAGTATGCTAGCGTTCAACCTCTTTTAAAGAAACCCAGCCTTGACCCATCTCTTCTGTGCAATTATAGACCCATTTCTAAATTACCTTTTATTTCCAAAATTTTTGAGAAAGTGGTCTCAAAACAACTCCTACAGGTGGTTGAGAGAAATGACATTTTTGAAAAATTTAAGTCGGGCTTTCGTCAGCAACACAGCACAGAAACTGCCCTTCTCCGAGTCACAAATTATATTCTGATGAGTGCTGACGCTGGCGAGTGTTCTGTGCTGGTGCTGCTTGATTTAAGTGCCGCATTTTACACTATTGATCATGATATTTTAATCAACAGATTGAGACAGTGGGTTGGTGTCTCGGGGACTACCCTTTCTTGGTTATCATCCTACCTGTCGAACAGGTACTTCAACTTTACTTCATCAGCCTGTAATATTTTTTGTGGGGTGCCCCAGGGCTCAATTCTTGGGCCAATATTGTTTTCTTTGTATATGTTACCATTGGGGAAAATTGTTCGTCGGCATGATATTTCTTTTCACTTTTACGCTGATGATACTCAGTAGTATCTTTCAGTTAATCCTAATGATTTTAGTAGGTTGATCACTGTCTTGCTGATATTAAGGATGGCAAAAAACTTTCTTCAACTGAACTCCGATAAAACAGAAGTTGTTGTTATAGGTCCCGAGCACATATCCAAACAAATTCAGCAGTCTTTGGGTTCCTTAACATGCACACGGGGCACGCACGAGCCAGGAGCGCGTGTAAGAGACTGACTGCAGTTCCCCTAACGGCCACCAGTGTCAGTAAGAGTAACAATTTACATACAGGGCCTTTAAGCATGTATCTAAAAATGTAGGTGTCATGTTTGACCCAAACCTAAATTTTGAACAGCATATTAAAAAGACGGTTCAGTCATGCTTTTATCATCTAAGGAATATTGCACAAATTGGTCCTGTTCTGTCTTTTCAGGACACTGAAAGAGTTATTCATGCCTTTGTGACATCACGTCGTTTAGATTATTGTAATGCCCTTTCCACTTGCCTCAATAAATCAGCCCTGGCTCGGCTCCAATTAGTCCAAAATTCAACTGCAAGACTGCTGACTAAGACAAAGCGTATGTCACATATCACCCCTGTACTGGCCTCTTTACACTGGCTACCGGTAAAGTTTAGAATTGATTTTAAAATTCTTTTAATTACATATAAGGCATTACATGGCCAGGCATATATTGCTGAACTATTAAGGCCATATCATTCCTCTAGGTCTCTTAGATCTTCTGACCAAGGACTGTTGGTTGTTCCAACATCAAGATTAAAGACTAAGGGTGACCGAGCCTTTACAGTTTTGGCCCCTAAACTCTGGAACAGTCTTCCTTCCAGTGTTAGATTTGCTGAATCTGTCAGTGTTTTTAAATCACATCTTAAAACTCCTTTTTATTGTCTTGCTTTTTAATTATTTGATTGTGACTTATCTTCTATTTTGTTGTTTTATTTTTCTGTAAAGCACTTTGTAAACTCTGGTTTCCGATAAGTGCTATACAAATAAAGTGTATTATATTATTATTATATTATATATGCGCATTCACACAAGTCAAGACAAGTTGAAAATCAGTGTTCACTCACGTCTGCAGTAGGGGAAGCCATAGTATCCTGTAGCACACTTTGTGCACTGTCGACCGATGACATGCTGCCTGCAGAGACACTGTCCTTCGCTTGGATCGCAAGTGGTTCCTGTAGAGCCAGACTTGTCACAGTTGCAAGGCAGAGCTCCATCATTATAGGCTGCTACAAGAGAGCGAGCAGAGTCTCTGCAGAATTGGGAAGAGGTTCTGGGGCTGAAGGGACAGAAAAATAGAGCGGTTCATCCAAATACTGCCGTGGTCTTTTACTTGATCATCACAGCTAGAGGGCACCATTTACAAAAACATCCACTGTGCTGAGGACAAAGTTTAGTGTTGTAAAACTACTGTACTGGTACTGCTGAGAAGTTAGATTATCACCCAGAAAACAATCAGACTAATAAATAACATGTCACAGAATATAAGTAAATATCATCAGATCAAACAAAATAATGAAACACAACTAATCTAATCTTAAAACTACCATTAAAAGAAAGCTGGATTTCATTTTTCAGTCCAGCTTGTTTTGTTCGAGCTGTTTCCCTCCTTGAGAACACGACACAGTGAATACCTACTCAATATAGAACCCTTCTCCTCTGCAATGCTGTATAAAGTCTGCAGACTTATCCAGTGGCTTCTCTTTCAGGAGATCTGGGGTGTAACTGCTATCACGAACCACCAAGATATAATCCTATACAAAAGATACAAATCATAACAAATGATAAAAAGCAAACAACAACGCTCAATCTCACCAAAAACATATTACGATTTAAAACATATTTATCAGTGAGATGCAGACAATGATAAAACGGATAAAAACACAAACTGAGGATTTTAAGTGTTGCAGTGGCATTTTTCTGTTTGGTCTTATCTGGAGAGTGAAAAGTAAAGCAGGCAGACTAAAGGCAAGCAAAGCCCAACCTGCCCCAGCCATAGAGCGGTTGAGAGCATAGCTCTTATAAAGCTGTGTGGGGCTGCCAGGTAGAGTACAGGCCCCTCATTGTTGTTGTTTGGGATATGGCATAACACTGAGAAGAGAGGACCTCAGCATGCCAAGTATTCAACCTGAACAACTTTAATAATGCATACAAAACACAGGCTCCTCAATCCAGCAACTAAACCTGCAGGCTTTACGCAAAAGTGTAATATGAGTAAGGGTATAGGGTATGTTTCATTCATTGCTTTCATTCTTTCCATATTTCTGTAATGAAATTTCAGTGGATAAGTAGACAACTGGTGGTCTGTAAACATAACTGGGATAGTGATTGACTTATCACATAAACCACTGACCAGGATAAGAGTCTTCCTGGGCGGGACCATCACAGATATGGCGGGCTGTCGCCAGGAATGCTGGTCAAAGTCAAGGGCAATGCGCCCGTCGGCGATGACTACCTCCCTGCAGCCTGAGACAGCAGGGCAGAAGGATGCATTTATCAAACCTGCGAGAGAAGAAATGAAGGGATGGAGAAGGAGTTAAAGACGAGCAGAGAAAGGGGAGGAGACATCAGCATGCCGCACAATAATCCTTCCCTCCATTAAAGCCATAAAGGGAAGTGTGTCCGAGGCCTTTGATCATCTTGTCATGAGCCCAGGGACTTAATCTGCTCTTAAGAGGGAATCACCCCCTCGCTGAGAAGGCCACAATTATCCTCACATCACACACTCACAACAGGCTTTTCCAGTCACTGCCAGAATAAACACCATCATATCCAATGGGAGCTGATAAACTCTTTTATTCTATTTGATCAGACGGGAGTGAGCCTGCCCCTTTCTTCTTCCTCCACCAAACTCACCAGTCCAGGCGCGCCCTGCGTCCACTCGGACCTCCACGGGGAAGGAGATATGTTCAGGCTGGCGATAATGGACCACAACCACATATCTGCCTGGGAGGGGCACCTTGGGATTGAAGCTGATCTCCATCTGGAAAGAAGTGGGAAAGAAGCTTAACATGAGGCTTCAGTGTCAAGCAGATATGGGGAAAATTTGGGCAGACGAGGGCAGCAGCTGCTTATTGAATGTGTCGAGCTCCAAGCACTAGAGACAGAAGGGTCAAGTCAGGAACAGCTCAAATAATTCAACGAGGTTAGGATGGGCACGGTTTAACGCTGATACCTGGGGGAATTTAAGCAGTATCCCGTCACTCTGGGGTTCACTGAGAGGGAGCGCCTCGGACTGTCGCCTCCGTCTCCACTCCTCACTCTCCCTCTGCTGGGGGGCGATGACCGGTGTGGAGGATGGGTGTCCGTCACGGACCGCGTCCAAAACCCACGCTGTGGTAGGCCTGCCGAACTGGCTCGGAACACAGTACTGACTGGAAACATAAAAGGCCAACAAGATGTTTTGCTTAAAGCCTGTTGATGGCGTTTGAAGCGTTTGCCAAGCCCTAATACAGCAGAACAATGTGACTTGTTAGGAGTGGGGTCAGTGGCCAGCCAGAGGTTGTGACCTATGAAACAACATTAATCTCCTGTAATCCTCTTTTGGATCTTGACATCCTCTGGCTATCACATTCTCTCTCATCAATGTACATCATACACTTACATATACACACACTAACGCTCTGATCCTTTGGCAATTCCCTCTGCCTTCAGGCTTAATCTGTATCCCCTCGTTCTCGCTGTCTAATTCTACCTCTTTCTTTCTTCCCATTTCATTCCGATACTGGATCAAAACGTATTTCAAAAGATCCCTGAACTTCCAACTCTTCAAATGTTCACTTTTTTAATTAGTAATATTTTTTCAGGACTCAAGCTGGCAACTAATTTCATGCTTTCTCATTTATTTATTCATGGCTCAAAAAGCTCTAACATCTTGAATAAACGAATGAACCATGTCAAATTATTTCACTTTATTGTCTTTACTTTCTAAGAGATATAAGCTCACCAATAGCCTGTTTACTATACGAGTATAGTATTATGAAATTAGGGAAAGTGTCCAGAAGTATCTGAATACCCCTGTAAATAACAGGACTGGATGCTGACAGCTGAAAGCACAAAATTCTAGGGTGGTCATTGGGTGTGGAGCAAGAGTACATTTAGTGAGAGAGAGAGAGAGAGAGAGAGAGAGAGAGAGAGAGAGAGAGAGAGAGAGAGAGAGAGAGAGTTTGACCCTAATTTCTAACAGCCTCAGTTAAGTGACCCTGCCCAGCCAGAGGAATGCATGCAGTCACACCTGGAAAACAGATGTGTGTCTCCTCACACAACAAGAGCACAAGACAAAGGTCTAGACTAGTAGTATTATCTCCAATATAATAGCTTGCTTTCGTGCTCTGTCTGTCCTTGTTATTAAAACCATGTGATGGGGTATAGTCATAGCAACTTACCTGTCTTCAGTGAAGCGGCCATGGGTGGACACACAGAGCATCTTGGGGTCGACATACTCCATGGAGAACTCCTCTGCTGGCACTGCATACACTTTATACTACAGAGAAAAACAAGTTCATGTACAAAATGCATGCTGCTGTCCATTTGACAAGCTATGATAATTGCTCTTTCTGGAAGCCTTTGCCTCACCAGCAGGAATGAGGCTGTGGAAGTCTGCAGGAGAAGCTCGGCCTTGTGAGTAAGCTGCAACACTGCCACCCGATTACTGCTGTCCACTGCCACACTCCGACACAAAAAGCTGCAGGGGTCACAACACACAACAGCTGAAAAGCATGAATATACTGGGACTTTCTGGTACTGGGACATCATTTTCATTTACACAACGTAAGAATAGAAATCAACAAAATGCAAGCGCTGGTTTAAAAGCTGGTGCAACAAATGCAGTACACACCTGTAGGCACAACTGTAAATGTTGGCCCTGGCTGGGATCTGTCCATCTGACTGGCCACGGAGGAGTAGGTTGACATTCTGGACAGTGTCCACCTCGCTGGCATACTCCAGGACAAGCGCATATGGACCAGGACGAGCCACACGCAGACTTAGCTGAAGCTGAGACTGTAGGGCATAAGTGACAAAACATGCTGTACATCACCGATTGACATTCTCATACAACTTCATCCTACCTGGAACATACAGGGATTTCAAGAGAATGAAAATGAACTCCAACGAGCATAGAACACAATTTCTACTATGTTCGTTGGAGTTCATTTTAATTCTCTTGAAATCCCTGTATGTTACTGACTTGCTTTTCCGATCCTTAAAAGTGACCTATACAATCTTAAAACCAATTCTGAATCTGATAGGTAACCGATGTGAGCATGTGTGTGTGCTTACAGACATGTTTGTAAATCTCTATATTGTATGTGCACGTGAGCCACGCCTTCCCACCTGTCTCCCATTGAGAGAGGCCATCTCAGGGTGATCTGGGGTGGGCCGCCGCACACGAACCTGCCTCCTCCTGCGCCCGCTGCGGGTGGAGAGCGTACCCTGTGAGCCCAGTGCAGAGCTGAAGCCATCCATCGCCACATGCTTATACAACAGACAGCTGAGAGAGAGAGACACACAGGCACAGGCGGAAACAGCGGTCAGAATCTACCACTAACACCGTTCGGTAAGAGGGATAAACAGTTACAAGAATGGTCACAGAGATTACACACAAACATTATCATCATTGTTTTGCTCGATCTGGGCATAATACCAAGTTAAGTCTAGCATATTCATAAAGGATGGCTTAGTATACTGTTTAGTGTATAATGTAATAGTAAAATTCAAGAATTACTTTGTGTCCCTGTTTGCGGTGGATATGTATGTGCAAGGCCGGGTGATCTTCTCCTGCAGCAGAGGTGCTTCATAGTAATCCCGGGGCAGCAGCACTAAATAATCCTGGGGAGTGAGAGTGAAAGTGATGGACTCAGTATTCAATCTACAGACTATTGCACATTTACTATTTTCCTTCAATGGAGGAATGATGAATGAATGAATGACGTCATGTGTTGCATGACGTAGGTACAAGATTTCTCAGGAAGAAAAAGGAAACATAATGACCATTGTTCTTTTATCTTGTCTTGTTCTTTTACCCTTTTACATGACATAATGTCTACACCATTATCTTCCTTGTTGAACTCACCAGCAGAACCCCCTGTGCCCTTATGTGGATGATCCATTTCCCAGGAGTCAGAGCAAAGGGCTCAGCGAAGCCCTCTCCTGGGACAGTGAGGAAGGTGGGGGAGGGACTGGCAGGGAATACTACCTCCTTACTCTGACCTGACCCTGCAGGACACCAAGCAACACAGGTTGTAATATCACAGACGAGAAGGGTGGGATATCATCAGCTGGGTAAGAGATCACACACATCATGCACTAGATTACAAATAAAGGGCATGCACATTTTTATTATTTTATCATCATGGGTAACGCTTTACCGATATCAGAATGTGAGTGAACACTGATACATCTACTGTGGAGTGAGTTGTAAAACACAGTAAATGGTTTAGTTCTGTGTGTTTTTAGTAAAGAGGATGCAAATATGTGACAGACCACAGCGCTGCACCCACTGACTTGATTTTGAGGATATAGATACCTTTAAAACCGTCAAGATGGTGACATGTAAAAGCTGATTCAGTGTCCGAGGCAGCCTTACCTGGGGTGCCCCTGTTATTGGTAGCCTTGATGCTACCGGTCACACTGGTACCGCTGGGGTTAGTGAACCGCAGAACCACACGGAAGGGCTGTCTTGCATCTTTCACATCAACATGCACTGTTACTCTGACTTCACTCTGCAGAGAGGGGGGGGGGACACGACACACAGCTGACTGGAATGGCACAGGTTTGAGTAGGCGGAGGGGGAGTTACGGTTATGAGACAGGTTAATAACAGTGTCTAGAAGGCCAAGCAGATAAACAAATGTAGCGGGTTAATCAACAGAGAGCCAGCAAGGTCAAGAGAGGAAAAGAAAGCTAAAGGAAGGAAGGAAGGCCCTTCACTTACAGTCACAGCAAGAGTGAAAGCCAGCTTCGTCCACCACCAAGATCCGTGCTCTCACTCGTGCTGGCCCCCTTTGGTGGGGGGTGGCGTAGCGCATTACAATATGGAAAGGGCCAGGAAAGCCAAGGGCAAGCGTTAGGATCACCTCTGGCTGAGGAGAGATAGGGTTAGTGCTAGGAGAGCTAGTGCCCACATTCCCTCCTAATGTACAAAATAGGTATGTGCTTCAAGTTGGAGTACCAGCGCAGAGGTACAAGGGAAGGAAACTGTGGCGGTATTAGAATAGACTGAAAAAGGCATCTAGAAAATCATTGAAGCGGCAGACAACATAGTCCCAAATATAGACTTTTCCCAGCCATAATTTATTGCCATAATCGCATGAACATATGCAATGTATCTTACGGTACCGATGCATTAAGGTGGTGAATATGGACCAACCTGTGCAGGGGACATTACAGCATAGCCTCTCCAGCTGAATTGTGGGAAATCTTGGGGGTCATAACCAAAGCGCACTGGCCTGGCGTTGGGAGTGGTGCCGTCCTCCACCTCAAACTTCAGCTGGTGGAGGGTGGGGAAGTAGTAGCTTGGTGCTGGCCTAATGGGGAATAGATTGAAAAGTAAAACCAAGTTATACAGTAATCATAATGGGGTTGCTTTGCACGGGGATATGAAAAATATGAAAAAACCTGACTGTGTCTCTATGTATTAAGGCGTTAGTCAGCCGTATCTTACTCAGTGCATGTACGGCCCACTACATTCTTCCGACACCGACATTGTCCCGACACCTCATCACAGGCCCTGCCAATGGCACCGCCTACATCACACTGACAGCCTATCAGGGAGAGGAAAATAAGTCATTATTTGGGATTAAAGAATAACCGAGACTGACTTTTAACCTACGGTCTTGGAGAGGCCCCTTTTTAGACAATGAGTAAACCTGCAGTGCCTCACCTTAGATAACACAGTATACAGTACATTTAAGTGAGATGTGAGATCGGTGTGGTTTAGGCTTGGTCAGGATCGATAACTTACCTTGACAACCAAAATAGTTCCGCTTCTGCAGCAGGAAGTATCCATCCTTACAGGTGTCACACGCATGTCCACATGCATTAGGCTTACAGTGACACTGTCCGCTTTTCTAGAGAACAGGATAATAGTGAGAATATAAGACAAAGCATATCGCCCATGCAAACATAGCAAAATTGTGGCTGATTGTGGCTAATTGAGCAATGCTGTCAAAATTATCCACCCTAGATTAATAGACAAGTATCAGTCACAGGTGGTAGTAAAGAAAGACTGCAGGCAGACTCACCTGCTGGCACTCCCCAACACCACTCAGGGTCCCTTTTACATCACACCGACACTCTGGGGAGAGAGTGAGAGAGAGAGAGAGAGAGGAAAAGTTATGAGATGTGAAGGGGGGATGTACAGTGAATAGACTCTGATTACATGATTCTCTCACTTTCATGGGTGAAACACGACAGCACAAACCCCCCCGATCTTCAGAGGGCTGCACATCAAAGGCCCACAGGAGCTTTACTGCCACGGCTTGCTTTCAACCCACTGAAAAAAGACTCTCCTTAATGTCCGGCCACAGTCAACCAGAGGCATTCTCAGGATATTAAAAGCTCTTTTTCCCCCCCCTTCTTGTATCTCCTGGCAGCCTGGCAGTGATAACATTCTTGAGAGCAGAACTGTAACATTAGACAGGCATCTGGACAAAGCCTCAAGCTGTTCCCTCACTGAGGTATTGCGTGTTTCTAATATGCCACTTTGTACTTATTCCTGTACTGTCACAGTCTGAAATCCCACAAGTTCAATTGCAGTTACACATGGAAAGCAGCTAACAGGAATTTGCCTGTATTAACGTGTTTTCCCCCCAACTTCCCTCTGAGGGACAGGAAGGCAGATCCAGCCTTGTTGACAGGGGTATGTTGACATATCCCCTGGGTAAGAGGCCAAGACCCATATCAGCACCTCTTCAGGTTGCTACTGGTGATTTAATACTGCTGAAAAAAGAAAAAAAAGAGGGCTACTGATCAGGACTAATACTGCTGGGGGAAAAACTCTGACTGGGACACTTTTGGCTCGCAGGTGTGCAGCTATGATTTTCATTTGGAAAGTCATGCTGCATAAGGTGCAACAGGTTATTGCTTTTTCCTACACTCTCTCAAAATGAGGTAAATGACTGGGTAAAAAGTATACCTGATGAATAAATGGATCCAAGTAATCTTGAATTCCATGTTACTGGTCACTTACCGATACAGCCACTAGGGTTGTCTGTAGCCAGGTTCCAGTAGAGAGGTTTACAGCTGTCACACAGGGTTCCCTCTACGTTTGGTAGGCAGCGGCAGGAGCCCTGAGACTACAGATTAGGAATCAGTGAGATAATAGTAACAATAATAGTGCTTTCTTTCAAACATAGGATGTTCCAAAACAAAAGGGGAAAATATCAGCTTCCAGAAACCCTGAACTGGGTTGCTGTACGTTGTTGTTTTTCTTCAAAATGGAAGGAAGTCTCTTTTCCTTTTTTGATCACAGTTAAGTTTCACTTGGAGCCCGGATGAAGGTTTGGCAGCACAGCAGTGTTATCAGATACAGGAATGTGAATACACGTGAATCCACGCCCAAAGGGGTGGTACTGGTTTTAGACTGTAACTACTCCTATTACCAGGGCTAATAAAAAGCATGATCAAGGTTGGGCTAGATAGAAAATCATAGATTGAGAGTGGCATACCGTTTGAGGATCCGTGACCTCTGACCCTGCTGGGTTACACTGACTGATGGAGGCTGGAAGCACGCAGTGAACACACAATTAATCAGTAAATCATTAAGTTTTATGGTTAGTTAATGCAGTGGGCTGTCAACTGTGGCCCAACGGCACTGTACTTTGTTGTAAAGGATAATATCAAGGGTGACTGACCTGAAGTGCCATTTAAGGATATAAGAAGTATCAACACATTAAACAGCTTCAAATCCCCCAATGAGAGGACCTTACATGTAACAAAATACCTACCATCAAACATCAAGTCTCACTGACAATGTTAGACAATGTTAACTCCTGGCGCTTGTTGATTCTGTCTCAGTATGGATATCAATGTGTCCAATGCGGTTACCTGAGCACTGGGGGAACCTGTGTCCTGGGCCAGCACAGCGGTCACACTGCTGGCCCACCACCCCTGGGAGACACAGGCACTGGCCTGACAGTGGGTTGCATGTAGTGCCATAGGAGCCCTCCCGTGAACACCGGCAGGCTGAAGACCGGAATCAAGAAGCAGAGGAAGCAAAAACTAAAGGCCCATTCATATCTAGAATGATAATTATAAAGATATCTGTAAACTATAACGATACATGTAGTGCTCAAGCATTCACACTACAGCGATATCGTTTTATTTCGGCGCGTGCGAGTTGTCAGTTGCTTCTGATATGAAATGGGCTTGAAACAATTCCTACTAAATCCTGCTGTTTCCCGGAATTGGATTTCCAGAACAGATTCCCAGTGGCCTAATCTTGGAAATATGATTCCTTATAAAGAGCAAGAGCAAGCCTATATTTATTTCTGTAGCCTAGCTCTCTGTGAAATGTTATGTTATGCAGAAGACATTAAAATAAATCAATGTGGATGACAGCCTAGGTTTTTATGGGATACTGTGGGAGAATCAGGATGTTCTCCTCCAGAGAGTCATGAGAAGAGGCCACGGTAAGCCCAATGAAGCCAGCAGCATCATTTTTTCCACCAGTAATAGGATAAGCAAAGGTCACATAGACCCAAGCAGTGTATCTATTGTAGTTACATGGGTGTGGCCACAGTGAAAATAGAGGAGGCAAACCCACTAACCAGCGCAGTCTGGGTATCCATAGTAGCCTGGCGCACATTGGTCACACTGCTGTCCCTCATAGTTGGTGAGGCAACTACACTGGCCACTTGGACTGCAGACACTGCCAGCTACACCGGCCCCATCACAGCGACATACTGGAGGAGGGAGAGAGAAAGGGTAGTAATAATCATAATACATTTGTATCTAAGATAACAGAGGTTAAAAACAATATAAAAGTAAAAAATAATAGGATAAAAGACATCACATAAAAGCAAGTCTATAAAAATAATTTTAAGAAGTGGTTTAAAAGATGATATTGATTCTGTTAGCCTCAGGCAGGTCGTTCTGGAGCCTAGGGGTCCTGATGGCAAACGTCTTAACCCTAGACTTTGAAATGGAAAGAAAGGCCCTGCCTGAAGGCCACGGTGGAAACACATTTCAGCAGGTTCGTACAGACAAAAGGACACTTTTGTGGAAAAAACAAAGCACGGACTCCACAGTGTGTACAAGCTTGCTGGCCAAACTAGCCGAATTGTTTGCACGCCAACCCCGACTGCGTGACCGTCTGCAATTGGTCTAAAATATCACGTGATTGGTTGTGTTGCCTTGTGGAAAAGCCTCTCCGTTTCCTTTTCCGGCTCATTGCCTTTGTTTACATCTCTGTGCTAACATCTCCAGGTCATGTTTTTAGTAATCATTCTGACATGTTGTGTTGAGGTCATGTTTTAATACAGTCTGTGGGTGGTTGATGTTAATGGGGTCTGATTCAGAGGTATGGCGATTCTCTCTCACCCTGGCAGTTTGGGAAGGAGTGGTGTCCTGGTCGACAGCGGTCACATCGCTCCCCCTCCACCCCCTGGCGGCACAGGCAGCGCCCTGAGGCATCACACAGCTCGTACACTGACCCACTGTAGTCACATACACACTCTGCACACAAATACATAAGAAATGCTTATTTAGATGACAAAAATAAATCCGATTGAATTCAAACTCATAGAAATTCAAATGAGGAACCCCGTGGTCATTCCCAAGGCCTGCCTTATAATTGATTCTGAGCCCTGTCTTTAGTCCAGCTGAACAAGAGGACATTACAAATACTTCCGTCAGTTAAACTATACTCATATTGTGGCACTATACTGGTGCAGCGGTGCCCGTGTCTTGCCAAGCCTGGCCTGACATTGATATGTGAATAGACTTGGCACTGAGACAGGCACCAGAGAATACTGCTATAGTTTACTTTGCCCCTAAGCAGCTCCCAAACATTAAAAACAGCTTTTCAAAAGGCTATTGACTAAATTCCTTCTCAGTCAGCTCATAGGACAAAAGACAGAAAAGTAACAGAAAAGTTATTGTTTGCCTACATTCCCAGACAAACAATAAAATAGAAACAGACAAGGCCTGAATGTCTACAAGATTGTCTTCATTTCAATTGAAATGCCATCTTACAAATCAGGGTTTTCCCAAACTGATCCCAGCTTGTGTGTGTGTGTGTGTGTGTGTGTGTGTGTGTGTGTGTGTGTGTGTGTGTGTGTGTGTGTGTGTGTGTGTGT
>OMLI01038104.1:0-14230 GCA_900302605.1 Rondeletia loricata
GGGGGGGCAGCAATTGTACAGATTACTCCTTAATTATATTCCTTATTTTCACTGGTAGGCTACTTTGTACTGCTCCAAAAAAAAGTATTTACTGTTCGTCAATAATGGTTTTATTTTGAAAGCTGAGACCGGAAGTTGTGTTCTTTTGTGCTGTCTGATTTTACTCAGATGGGAGATTTTATCTTCAGTGGTTAACCATACAGGTGCGCCCGGACCTTTGTGCGTAATTTTGGACCAGCTCGGAAATGCGTGTTTAATGTGTGAATGCATGACATTTGGCGTTATAGAGGAGAATCCGCGTGCACAGCAGAATGGCTCTGCGCCTCACACACTAGACTGCAACTGGGGCATCATTCACTTTAACACAGCGGACTAACAAGCCGACTGACACTGTGTAGTCTGTGGCAGAGACATGGGAATAAAACGACGTTCTTGATCTTCTGCAATAACATTGCGATCTATCAGACTATTGGAGCAGTAAGAGGTGGGTTTAAAAAAAATAAATAGATTTTTTTTCTTTTGGAATGAGATTGTCGGCCGGAGCCTGGGACATGCTGCCTTCACCTGACAGATCTGTGGCCCCACCGCAGCCTACAGGTCTGTAGTCATAATCAATACATGCCGTGGAGAAAACATTCAATATGTGCGTTAAGGTGAAAGGCTATTCATCAATCATAGTGACAACAAAGAGAATGTCCCTTCCTTTGTATTCAGTATTCCTGAAATGCTGGCTGTGTGAATAATATCTGGGTGATGTCCTGTCTACTAGGACTGTAATATTATCAGGCTGTTGATCTCCCCTCCTCTGTCACCACACTTACAGTAAACAGTACAATTACCAAGAGGCATACTTCTGGGACCACAGAACAACACTGCTGGTTTTGTTATGTTCTCCTCTGGAATAGAGGCACTGTACTTGATGGGATTTCTATTCAGCAATAACTCATGGGACAAATCACAGCATTCACTAACCAGTGTGTTTTGTTATATGCTCCTCTCATGTTTGGTTTAGAGACTGTACCGAGTGTACCTGCTGCTTATCTGCTGTGGTTTGCTGTGGAGGTCTGAGGCTGCTACAGCTGCAAATCTCATCATCATCAACGTCATCATCTGTCACTTCAGACACGTCAAGCCACAAGAGGACAGCGGCTGCTTTTGGCTGATCAAAGAGCCAGCAGTCAGAAAGTAGACGATGACTCCAGCAGAGCTGCTTGCTTGAAGCAGCACCCAGACATCTGAGGACTGCCACACTGATTGCTGATTCAAGCTTTTATGGTTGGCGTTGTTGGAAATGTTTCAGTGTGTCAGTTGACTGACTGGGTCATAGTGCTGTTCTAGCCCAGGAACGTAGCCAACAGCTGGACCACAGGCACCGGGAGGGAGATGGCTCGTCCAGGCTCTGGGGTGCTGGTGTCCGTCAACGGGCTGGGCTACCCCCCTCAGAACCTGGCCAGGGTGGTGGTCTGGGAGTGGCTGAATGAACACGGGCGCTGGAGGCCCTACAGTGCGGCGGTGTGCCACCATATTGAGAACGTACTGAAGGGGGATGCCCGGGGAACCGTAGTTCTGGGCCAGGTGGATGCCCAACTCGCTCCTTACATCATCGACCTGCAGTCCATGCACCAGTTCCGACAGGACACGGGTAAGAGACACAGCACTTTCCTATAGTTCAGCATCTGTGTGCACAGTGACAAATGCTGTGGTTAGGATGCATTTCTCGCCTGTGGGAATGTCAAGGAAAGAATAGATTATGTTAATGCATATATACGTACTGTCATGAATTCTGAAATATGTAAACAAGGGAAACATGTTTAGATGTCTTTACCTTACATGATACCACACATTACTGTATCTGTTAATGTGAAACTGTATCTCCCAATTTAAACAAAGCAACCCTTTATGTGGTTGCTACACAAATGTTATGTAACTTCCAAAGGAATAAGTGAGAACATCTAGCTTGGGACTTGTGTCGATGAGCCACAGGTTGAGCTGAGAGGCGTTGCTACAACAGAGACAAAGCACTCAGAGGACTATCTGTGCTTACAGATGAGAAACAAGCGTAGCAGCAGTTTAATCATTCAGGAGTGTCTTTACGCTGCTGCTGGAATGCCATGACCTTGCCAAAGGTCACCATGTTCGAGGGGCTGTGCATTTATCAAGCAAATGAGTGCTGTAGCTCAGTCAGATGCTCCTCAGCTTATTGTATTCATGAAATGTATTATTCATCAAATTGTTAGGATGGGAATGATAATTGTGGTTGATATTTAGTTATGGTGCATTCTTATATTATAAAGGAACCCACTCATAATTACGGTACTTCCATTTATGTCATTTATCTTGCGTAAAAACAGCATTTCACTCTACAGGATGGAAAATATGCAGTAAATGGAAAATCATGTTATACATTAGATATTCAATGAACTGCCCAACACATTGAATGATAGTAATCAAAAGGTTGTGGGGCAAGTTTGGTCTTCAGTCTTCAGTTAGGCTTCAGTTTGATGTTTTCCTGGACTCCTGTAGCACAGTTACCATGGTTAGGGGATTGATTCCAACTGGGCCACCCATGCTAACAATGAACGCTCTCATAAAAATGTCCACCACATAGTATATGTTAGTTCAGAGTTGAGTCCACCTGCTGCAGCCGTTGTTTATTTGAGTCTAATTCTCTCGCATGACAGCTAGCTTTTTAAATATGACCAGATGTTTTTGCCTTACTTGACCAAAGCTCAACAGTCTCTCTCTCTGTCTCTCTCTCACTGTGCACTGAGCGTGGACGTACCTTCCTGCTGTCCCCGTGTTTGAAGGAAGGATGTGGGGGAGGGTTTAGACATCTGTTAGAGCCAGCCTTGGACAAATCTCAGCTGCCTGAATTATTCTTCATGTCTCATTCAGCTACGCAACTAATATGTCATTGTGCTAGAGTAATTTATAAATCAAGCGACTGATTAACCTTTTGTTGTGGCTCTCCAGGGACAGGGCATGTCTTCTGTGAAAAACAATGTTTCATCACCTTATCCAGAGGGTGAAGGATGAAGAGTAACCCTCGCAGTTTGCTTTGATATAGTGTTATGGCTCTAACCTGAAGGCATTAGAAAACATCAAAGAGTCACAAGAGATACAAGGAGATACACATGGGATATAGGTGACCTCACTGTGCATGGATGTCACCTTTCACACATTTTGAATGCATTTACATTTGTGCATTTAGCTGACACTTGTATTCAGACTTACAGTAAGTGTAGCAGTACAAAAAGCTTAAATTCCTAACTAATAACTAATAATGTAATAGCCTGATAATGTAATAACTTGTCTAATGAAATGTTCCTCGAAATGGGTTGAAAATGTAATAAAGCCAGATAATGTAATAACATCACATTATATTAATCGGCAATTATTACATCATAATCAGTAAACAATTTTTACTGATGATGTATCGGTAATAATAACTCAAGTTATTACATTATTAGTAAGTATTAATATTACATCACCAGTTAAGAATATGTTACAGCCCTTATGGTGTTTTGACATTATCCAGGAATTTATTACATTAACAGGTTTTATTAAATGTTTGGCCCATTTAGAGGGACATTTCATTACATTTTGACAAGTCATTACATTATGAGTTGCTACAGGCCTATACAAGCAGCCAAAAAAATGAGTGGTGAAAACACCTGCGTCTAGACAACAGAGGTCCCCAGAGTGTTCATGTATAATAAAGAAGTGCTAGGTAAAGAAACAAGGCTGTTTGGTCCTTTACAAAAAGCAGATATACAATGATAGCCCTTTATATATTGACCAGCCCTTTATGGTGAAAGTGTTTTAATCCAGATTCAATGCAAGAGCGGCAGTATCTTTGCATGGCTGTCAGTTGGGCTGCAGCATAAGGAGCTGCCTGGCTTGATTTCTCACGTTCCTGTCGTCGTCTCCCCATCTGATGGAACATAACACAGAGCAGCACGTGTGTCTGGGGTTGACTGGCTGTGAGATGAGCCACTGAGCTGTTTGTCAGCCATTACCACGGCGCTGGGGCAAGGCCTGACGTTTATCGCTCCTCATTGTGCCGTTCTGTGTGTTACCTTCCCCCTCGGCTGGGATAAAACTGTCACAACAGGGCCTGACGAACGGCAGCCCGGACACCCACTGTCTCTCCTCCTCCTCCTTTTTCCTCCTCCGCAGGCTCTGTTCCTGTCCCCAAACACGGGCGAGCCTCAGCCAGGCCACAGGCATCGATCCAAGCTCCCGTGAGGCCTAGCTTCCAGGCAGTCGTGGTGTTGCTGCGTCGCCGCTTGCATCGAGGGCCTTAGCGAGCTCTGTTTAATGTGGATTGGGATGCATCTGTTTCACAGTGGATGTTTGCTATTTGTAGGACAGCTGGTCAACCACAACCTCTTGCTCTGCTGCAGGCTTATGGAGTGTCCCTTTGGGAAACCCCATTTTATCTCCGAGCCAGTGACCTCGTCCTCTGAGGCTGTTTGTTGGCAAGAGATGGAAAGAGAGATTGGTGCTGCGCTTGAGTATGCTTGGTGTCCCCTGTGTGTACGTGTGTTTGCCTTTGTGTGTGAGTTTGCGTATGTGTGTGTGTGTGTGTGTGTGTGATGGTGCACTCTGCCAGCTGTGGTAGCTGTGGTGTTTGTGTCCTCTCCCTGCAGGCATTGTGGGAGTGCCCTGCTCTCCTGTGGGTTTGGGAGGAGCTCCCGTGGGTGGGAACCAGGCCCACACAGAGCAGGGCCACTCTGACTAATGACAGAGCAGCTCTCGTTTAACTCCCTCTAATCAGTACATGATGACGACAGCACACACACCACAGCCCATGCAGCGGGACCCTTCTCTGTGGAAAGTAGCCCAGTGTTTGTTGCCATTCAAAACACAGGCCATGGAGTTAATCTCAACATAACTTCTGGTAAAGAATACTAGTCTGTGGTAAAGAAATTTGGTGTGGAGGTGCTTTGTGTGTGTGTGTGTTTGTGTGGATGAATATCTGGCTGCAGGCAGGGAAAGGACTGGCTCCTGGCCAAGGAGGATCGATCCACTCTCCTCCCCAGAGGGGTGTTTGAACCTCTAAACACTGCTGTGGACTGATCCCCTTTCACTCCATCCACTCCCATAGCAAAACGCACGGGCTTATCTGCCATCTCCATCATACACCAACACTTGCCTGTCTGATGGATTTCACACTG
The DNA here is from genome assembly GCA_900302605.1 of Rondeletia loricata. Lineage (NCBI taxonomy): Eukaryota > Metazoa > Chordata > Actinopteri > Beryciformes > Rondeletiidae > Rondeletia > Rondeletia loricata. The sequence continues at coordinate 5,181 of OMLI01038104.1, forward strand.
CAGCTATTGCTTCTGCTTCCTGGCTTTTCAGTGTTTACCTCTTCCACATTGTCCCGATGATGGAGCGGTTCCGCACAGCATAAAGGCCAGTAAGGGGTGCACAATGCACACTCATGAAAGATTGCTACATCACTGTTGCGCATGCTGCTATGACAGATTCTGTTCAATGTGGATAAATTCCATATTATTTACTCACTGTATTGTAGCACGGTTGCCATATTAGAGTAGAGTAAAAGCACGGACATTTGAAATCAAGGAGCCAGCCTGTACGGTGCATTGAATGTCTGAGTCTGTGCTGCATCTCTTCCCTTATAGAGTTGTAAGGGCCATTCGAGTTGCTGGGGTGCTCAGTGCTGTGAGAGGGCTGGTGTGTGACTGCAGAGATAAACTCTATCAGCTGCTGTTGGCTGCTGTGTTGCCAGAGCAGTGCTTTGTTTCTCCTCTGTTTGTTTTGGTTGTACAGACGTGAGAACCTCCTCTCCTCTGGCCTGCTTCCCCCGGCTGAAGGCCCCGTCTGACTAATTACGGTAGGAAAAGTCTGCAGGGAAAGAAAAGATGGTTGTGGCCTCATGTCTGTTTCGTGTTTAGTTGACAAACAGCAGTAGCTGTGGTTGTGGTCTGGATGCTGCCTGTAACTTTCTGAGTGTTTATAGTGCTGCAGATATGTTGGGGGAGGGCAGTGCGGGGTTTTTGTTGTTGTAGTTCATTGTATATGTACGTGGTAAGTGTGTGTGGGAACTGTTTTGGTGGTCTGTGGGAGGAAGCTCTAGAAAGGATTCCCGCTATGTACGTGCTAAAGGTCAGGTACGCATGGGCCCTGACTGTGAAATCCCATTTGCGTCAGAACAAAATAGAAAGGGTAAAACTTCATTTTGAGAGTCCACTGTTGACTCTCAACAGTGTATCAGCTGGCTGTTGTTTCAACAGACTATCAGCTAGGTGTTTTCAGTTGACTATCAACAAATGTTCAACAAACTATGTAATTTATAAGTTGATTGTCAAGTACAGCTGCTCAAATTACTATCAATAGACTGTTGGTAGACTGTCAGCAACTTAAGGTTAGGATTAGGGTTTAAGTTCAGCCACATACAAAAACATGTTTAGTTAGGGTTATAAGACAGTAAGGCTTTGACTCATAACACTATTCCATATGTAGAAATGTGTTTCTTCCTAGCTGATACTCAACAGATACCCCTTCTCTTATAGTCTACTAGTGGTTGGTTGAAACATGTCACTTGTCTATTGAGACAAATCTGGTTGACAGTCAACTGACATGTTGTAATGAGTCAACAGTGGATTATCAGAATAAAGTGTTACCATAGAAAAGCTAAGAGTGGAGCTACAAGGCTCTACACTGTTCATTTAGAATAGAAACGTACAGAGACAGCGCAAGCCTAAGCAGTGTGTGAGGGTGCACGTGTGTGTGCTCGCGTATTTGAATGTGTGTACACGTGTGGCAACAAATAGGAAAAATGTGTGCCATTACTATGCTTCATCAAAACTAAACTGCTGTCGGCTGAAACACTGGAGTTATGTAGAGCTGTATGTGTTGGTCACATCCAGACCGCAGCCACAACGACATGACACAATGACCAACTTCTTTTTCCCTTCAAGCTTTTCATACTGAGCATAATTAGCCTGACAGGGGCTTTAGCTGAGTCAAAAGGTGCCACTATATTCAAAGGTCCATTATAGCCGTAGCTGGCCAAATTCCACTTGGACGTCGGCAGGAAAAGGGATTGGAGCAGCGGTGTGGGGAGAGGAGGGAGGGCTGACAGAGGTGAGGAGAGAACAGGAACAGAGGGAGAGGTGGAGCGTTTTCCTGATGGAAGGTGACAGTCAGGGAGGAGGAGGAGGGAGGAGGAGGGAGGGGTATGTGCGGTACAGAAACACTGGAGAGAGCCTGAGCTGTGTGCGTTCCCCTGCTCTTTCACTCTCTCCACTCACACACAACAATTTTTTCGTTCTCTTCTCTCGTTGCTGTGCTGTCTCTTTTTTGTGGTAAGAATTCAGTAACAGAATAACAAGTTACATGTTTTTTTTTTATGTCTTTGCTTTTTTAATAATTTCTTTCATCATTGCAAAGCATCACATGTCAAATGTTCCAGTTGGAGACTCTGGACTCTCTCTTAGTCAGTGTCCAGTCAGGCTAGTGACCCTGTGGTGCTTTGCTCTGGTCTGTCCACGTCCTTACTGCATTATAGTGATGACCAGGCCGGGCAGCCTCTGGCAGCCTCTGGCATGGGTAGCAGGGGCATCTCTCCCCATCTCCTTTTGGCTTATAATCCAGTGAGTCACCACTTTTAAAGTAGATATCTTTCTCTGTCATCAAGCAATCAGCTTTAAAGCTGCTCTCTGCGCTGCTTGCTGATCAGGGCCAGTCTGGGAGGTCACTCAGATCAGAGGCTGTCTACTGCCTCGGCCCGTCAGGCTGCTGTTGGAATAGGAATGAGGCATGAGATCTCGTCTCTCTTCGTGTAAACTGCTCTCTATCTCCTAGTTACATTCATTAACACACCTCTCCTTGTTGTCGAGATGCGTCTTACTATCTAGTGTGGACAATCCAGGCCTCAAATCAATTATTGCGCTCATCCTCTGTGCTTTTTTGAGTCAAGAGCCCTAGGGTTTTCTTTGCAGACCTGAGAGGAACCTTGTTTTTGAACGTGTAGAACAGTAAGCTTGTCATTTATACATAATGACCATGGCCTCCCACTAACTTGATTTATCGGAGAAAATCTGTTTGTTCATAAAAATGTCAGTGTCGCTTGAGTCAACAGAGCGGCTACAAAATGTGATTGATGAGGTGAATATATGAATCCAGCTGTTCCGTGGAAAGAGCTGACTACATGACTTTATAGCTTGCTGGCTCTATACTATACAAACCAGATGTTAGGTAGCTGTCATGTTGAAAAGGGACAGAGTGTTCCTGTCTTACCAAATGGGGTGCCTTTGATCTACAAGAGCCTGTGGTCTAACATTTGCAGAAAGCGTCATTGGACTGAGGCCAGAGCTGTATTGAAGGAACTCTGGCTGCACGTGGTTGCTGTGAGCCAAGCTTAGAGCTCCTTGATCACGCTGTGTAGATCACTTTTTGTTTTGGTCTCAGCACTTTCTCTCATTTTACAAAAATGGACTCTTAGTGCACATAGTGTGCAACGGTAGCATGACAGATCTCTAAAGCTGATCCTGGGATGGCTTCCTCAAAAGCATCTTAGTGATAAGACAGTCATCATTGTTCCAGTGTAAGATACTGTAATGAACACCGTCTGTGAGAGAGGCAGGAGTCATATCTCCGCCGCTGTGTCAAGCCTTCACTCAAACAGCTAAGAGTCTTGCTGCAAATTCTGTTCAGTACATACACAATCCTAACAGTTTGTACCAGCCACCATACATAACACCACAGCATGAAGCGTGTGAGAAAATATCGATATGTTACATGAGAAATTCCACATACTACATAACATTCAGACCACTCTGTGCAAACGCGTGTTTCTGTGATGTTGTTGATTTGACCATAACTCATGTCACACAGCATAATGGGTCATTTTTTACTCTACTTTTTTCTGGTTAGTATCTTTCCAATCTCTACTTAATCCAACCCAGAAAATAGCAGCATGCTAATGTTGGAGAAAAATGGCCTATTAAGCCATTTTACTTTCAGTACACTGAAACAGCTTCCTGTTCTGCAGGTACTGCACAGTTTTCACACATGCCAACTGCACTACAGTCAGCGGTCCAATGCTAATTGCGACTGTAGTGCCGATAGCATTGCAGCAATAGGCAGGACACGTGATAATGCTCTTGGTTGGTTGCAGATGGGCGATGTTGCTCTATTCTCAAAATGAACAGACTTTTCGTTCGTAGAGTTGCTAGCGATCTGAATGCACGCTCACAGGCTGTCCCAGAGCGATGAAAATGAGAGGGGGAATTGCCGCAACAAGGCGGGGGACGAACACACACACACACACACACACACACACACACACACACACACACACACACACACACACACAGCAGGTTCACATTCCCACACACTCCTCCTCCCCACCCACAGGACAACAATCACTTATTTTGATTGTTTGCAGCCCGGGCGCTCAGCAGAATATCAATGTGGGTCTCTCCCCCTTCCCCTCTCCTTCTTTCACTCTGTCACCTGTAAGTGCTTCTAAATCATGGTTCTTGGTGAGAGTCCAAGTCCTGTGACTGGTCAGCATGAGGAACATCCCGCAGCAGTCTGTGAGGTGAATAATATTTGCCAGGTGCTCTTGGCAGAACCCCTTCCCCTCCACACCGATGCTGTCGCTCCTCAGTGGAGCAGCTCACACCTTCACTTTCAAGACATCTCATTAATAATGACAGCTCGCATACTCTTTAAGGATTTATGTTATTGGTGCCTCAAGGTGAATTTATATCAGACTCAGAATTGACAATTGCCTCTACTCTGTTATGTCCCTCGCATGGGTGCCTTTTAGTCAGGGAGACATTTGTCAATATGAAAGCGAATGAAAGTCACTACAATGATGTCTTTCTGGTTGAAAAGTATGTTCTTCATCGCAGATAGTTTATTAGCTAACATGGAAGCCTGAACCGATGAATCAAGAAAATAAATGTCGCACACTCAGAATTACCAACACTTTTGCTATTTTGATAATGAAACGAGTAAGAGTGCAAAATAAATTGAATTTCAAAGTTGACCCTTATCTGTTATAGAATAATTAAGCCTTCCCAGAAAAGCATAAATGATTTATTTATGCTGGTTCCATATAAATGATGCACATTTCTTGCAGCCACTAGAGCCTTCAGTGCATGAACTCATCTGCCTGACTACATTGTAAACAACATTTCATTATGATATGATTTCAGAGTCTACCTACAGTACACAGTTTCCCATACCAACGTCATTCATATTTCAGCTCCACTCTGTGCACATTCCTTCTTCTTTACCCCAATAGAACTGACATATAGGCTGACTTATGAAAAGTGCTGAGATTGTTGGGCCATTTTTGGATTTGTGAAACGAGCTTCAGGCTTTGACCCCCATCTGTGTGTGCCACTGTTACACCTCTCTGGGCTTTTATAAAGCCCTTTGGACTTGTGTTCAGGCTTCAGGCTGAAAGAAGGCATTGAGCGTTCCAACAGCAACTTCCCAATGAGAACATGACCCCGATTTTATTCCCGCCTCTGACATTTAGCCTCGACAAGCACGAGTTGGTTCCCAAGAGAGCCGGCTGAGACTCCTCTGTTCCTCTTAAGAAGAGGTTCAGACAATTTATTATTTGTTCTGCCGGGGGAAACTTTTTCAGTCTGATTTAGAAATATCTCTCCATTAATATTGTAATATGAACGCAGAGAAAATGTGATTACATTTGTGATTCAGCAGGGAGAAGGTCTGGGTTAGGGTTAATCGTTTTCTTACAACTTATGGCGAAGCTGTGTTTGGTAAAATCCACTATATAGATGACACATTCCCCTACCTGCTGTGTGGTCCGATGCCTTCTGACCCCCTTCACACCATGTCCATTTTACTGTTTAATTTAGCCAGACGTTTCCTCTGATAAGACCTGAGTGCGTCTGACAGCCATGAAGTGGGTTATAAAAGCCTGTCTCAGCATACTCATTCACTGCATGCTATTCTCTACAAGTCAAAATCTGAGGAGTGTTTTCGCTTGCTGTTTCCTTTTTAGCAAGATTTGCGCCTTGATGTTACGACATTTGTTAGAAATCAATATCCTTCTTTGTATTGTATTGTATATTTGTGTATAGTATTTTTGTTAATTAGATGTGTGGCTCATTTCAACCCAGCGCAGCCTATAATAACTATAATGATCGACCTATAGTTGGTTGTGTGTATATGGAAGGGAGTCATAACCAAGGGTGTTTGTCTTGGGAAGCATCTTTTGACTGAAACGTTGACCACACAATAAGAGATATAGTGTTGATATGTGGAAACCCTCTTCCTCTATCTAGAATATTCTGCTGTTTCTTGTGCTATTTGATGAAGTAATTTTTTTTTATTGACCATGCAGTACGCATAGACCTCCAGGGTCCTCATGATTGCACTGGGTTTGACTAACAGTCAATCCAGTCATGTAGGAGTTTGTGTTTCATGTACAGCAGCGCAGGCCATCTGATGGAGAAGTGAGCGAGGTGTTCCTCAAAGTCTCCACTGACTTGGTACGCCTCTCAATCAGCTTTCTGCTGAGCACGCAAAATGGTTGAACTGCTATACAGTCTCTCTTACCGGTGTGACGGCTGACATGAAATATGGTCTTGTCACAGATAAATACTGCACCGTTGTTGGGGGTGTGGGGTGTTTGTGTGTGTTTGTCACTCTCTTCTGTATTAAGTGGAGGGAGGAGAGATGTGGTCCGCTCAGATGCAAGGTCAGCTGTCAGTACGACAGGCCTCTGACTGAGTCCCATGCAGCACCGGTCGGCTCTGCAGCTCCAGATGGCTGGCAGATCCCCAGCAAGGTTAATATAGTAAACTCAAACTAGGTGTTAAAAAATAAACTTTTAAAACTACCCAAATTTGCCAGTTTAACGTTAGCTAACGTTAGGGATGTGACCGTGTACACACGGAAATGAAACCGAAAAACTGGTTTTCGTCTTTAAAAAAAAATAACGCTATGAAAGTGATAGTGAATCTAAATATAACCACCGATACACTATCAACAGTCATCAGAGAGCATTGTGCAAGGCAATTCAGTATCTAACTAGTAATCAGCTAACTCACCATCAAGTAGCGTTGTAACGTTATTTACCAGTGGGACGTCCGTTTCTACAAGAGTCCATGGGAAGAAGGACGGAACAGCTACTCCTCCTAGAAAGTTATTTTCTGGTCCTTGAATTAAATCATCCGGGGAAACATGCTCATCACACAACCTTATGTCCCGTCTAAGGAGGAGTAAATCCCAGTAACGCATGGCTGATTTCCCGACTGTGTCCGATATGGCACATGTGCGCATATTGCAGTACGATACTTCAACAAGAGAAATTAGCGACGTTGTTGCTAGTTTCTTCTTGTTTGTTGTGTTGTGTTAGTGAAAGTGAAACTCTCCCTCTCACACACTAGCGTAATCGCGTTCCTCTCGAGCCACCGTAGTCACAGAACTTGAATGGATAGAACGGCGGGCTACAGCGACCCCTAGCGGTTATATAGCGCAATAGCACCGACCTGCGGTCAAAATTCACATGAATCCTAAAACGTGTACACGTTTACACGGCGAAAATTGCCCCCAGTAAACGTGTAGAGATTTTTGTACACGTTCACATCCCTAGTTACCACTCCTTCTCGTTCCGGTGCTCTGGATTTGACGTCATCCTTATGTGTCGCGTTGCGAGTGACATAAAGGACAGTTTGATATCTGATTTGAGTGGCTGGAGCGTCCAGACTGAGACACATCTTTAGAAATCTGATTTGAATCGCATTTCAAACCACCTTTTTTTCTTTCTTTCTTTATTGAATATTCTCTTGGCAGTTAAATAACTGAAATACGAGAACATTTACACTTGCATAAAATCAATGGAGTACAGCATAAAAATATCAAAACTTAATTTAGACTATAAAACAATAATAAATAATTGGTGAATCTTCTGTATTTATCAACGGTCTATGACAGTATGAATGTGGTTCAAATCTGATTAGCAAAAATCAGTTTCTATGTGTTTTTTTGCTGTTCAGACTTGATAAAAGCAATCTGGTTCCAATCTGGATATGCCAAAAATCGGATTTGGGCTGCCAGTCTGAACACAGCCTTAGAGTCCCGTTTGGAATTATTTAGCTCTACATGGTGTGAATTCAGATTGCTGTTGAGTCTGCTGGCATATTTCATTTGTGCAGTATGAAACCAAGTGGTCCCAACTTAGTTAAGGTATTTTCAATGATTAATGTAGATGCATTTTAAAAAGAAAATATGAAAACTAGAACTGAAACTAAAATTTAAATGTAAATGTAAATTGTAACTACCAACCCCACACTGAAAACATATTATAACTAAACTGGAATTGAAATGAAAATTGAAAACTATATAAAAATAAAAACCAATGGGTGCTGCCCTTATTGTTTTTTGTCTTTGAAGCATCCTGAGGAAGGCATCTTGCCAAAACGTGTTGGTGTTATTTTAATCTCTCTGTCCCCTCTAAACAAAGGCATTGTAGATATATGCAGTACAAATCACAGTTCTGCCTGGACCTGGATTTTTGTACTTTCACATACCAGAAGTAAAATTTTCCCATTCTGTTCTTCAATATGTTGTATTAGTTGGCAGTACTGTCTTCAAATTGGACCAATGCCAAAATAAGAGCGCTCCGTAGCATCCAGGCATAATAAGTAATTTGTTGTCAGTTGTCAGGGATGGGTGAAGATGTGACATGTTATAATAAAGTAACAAACCTCTTTAGTGCACGGGGGATAAGCAGGCAAAAGTCCAAGATTATTAGCAAATGTCAAAAGATAAATAACCGCCATGTCAAAAGCGGCAACAACCGAATAAGTTAATAATAATATTTCAAATTCTGACAGTCTGCCGTTGGTGAAGTGGGGAGGTGGGGGGTGTAGTGTAAGTAGTTATTGATGGTGTCTGATATCAATACAATTTAGAGTTAGCTTCGATGAGAATTAAAGAACGGGGCACCAGATCAGAATCAGAATCAGAATCGGGTTTTATTGGCCAAACATGCTTTTACACAGTATGGAATTTGACTCCGGTTCACAGTAACTCACACTGTACTTACATTCAACAGTCAACGACAACAATGACAATCAACAACAAGAGCAGGATTTTCAAGTGAATACAGTCAATAAAGTGCATATGCTAAGTATAAGTAAATATAAATATACTAGATATACTAAAATATATAAGAAATGTATGATATATAAGAAATGTATGAAAATTATTGCACAATGGCTGTGGGTGTGGCTGGGTTAATTGTTCATTAGAGCGATGGCGTGTGGGAAGAAGCTATTCCTGTGTCTGGAGGTTCTGGTGTGCAGTGCTCGGAAGCGCCTTCCAGAGGGGAGGAGTTCAAACATATGGTGGCCAGGGTGCG
>OMLI01038146.1:0-10333 GCA_900302605.1 Rondeletia loricata
CCCAGAAAACATATGGATTAATAAAGCCGTTAGAAGCTGTAATAAGCTCATCCTGAACAGCTTGTGGGGCCGATTCAACATCTCACACACACACACACACACACATACACACACATAAACCCAACCACACACACACACACACACACACACACACACACACACACACACACACACACACAAACACCACAGCCCCATTTATGGACTGATCCGCTGACGTACATTGCAGAAAAGTGCTATAAAAAAACCTTCATACATACAAAGTGTGTCGTGCCACCCCACAGACCCCTCCTAACCCGCCTCCGCGCATCCCTCCTCCTCCACCCAACACGCCCACGCCCACACCATAATCCAACGTCTCAGTAGAAAAAAAAATACTGCTACATTTCTAGAAAAGAAAGAAAAAAAAGATATAGAAAATATTACCGGGGGAAAAAATAATATTATATGGCGTCTGTGTATAAAAGGCCGAGGAATCCTTAAGTGTCAATTTTTTTTACTAATCTTATATCCACTAAAAACCCCGATCGATTCGTTAAATAAATTATTGCTGGATTATAACTGGATGTATTTACCTGGGGACGTACAATTAACGTTATTGTCATAGGAATATCTTTTAAAATGTGGCTATTACAGGTGCGACACAGCCTTCATTATAGGGACATCAGAGTCTCTATGAATGTCGTGTGGAAAGTAATATGACCTATTTTTGGTTCTACAATCAAATAAAATGAGGAGTAACAGGCAATGATATGAGGAATCAAAATATGTTAACATGGGTTCAAGGCTAAAAAAATTATTCAAACATAGTAAACTCATAATACAAATGCAATTAGGAATGTGTCGGATAGGTTCAGTGGGAATAATGATTTGAAATGCTCCCTGCACTCCCCCAGGACGCGTCTTCATTAAAACAGGGCTGCCAGTGGGCGGTGGGGCTTTTCTCTTTTCTTGCAGTTGTTTTGCCATGCAACCGCCTCGTCCTGGATCAGAAATCTTAAATCTTTGACCAGAGGAAAAAGACGACACACACAGAGAGAGAGAGAGAGAGAGCGAGATAGAGAGAGAGAGAAAGAGAGAGGGGGGAAATATCCACCGCTTCTGCATCGGTGCGAGACGGATTTTACAAGCCGTTCAGGAAAGCGGGGAAATAAACAACGAAAACGCCACACCGGATCAGTTTAGTGTGACGATCATCTCAACCTCACAGTCTGACATGCTTGATGTTCTGTGTCCTAAAAAACCCAAAAGAAAACCCCCCCAAAAAACCCCGATGCCTTCCGAACAACTGCATATCAAGCCATCTTATCTCTCTCCATCACATTCAGCCATCACATCTGTCAATAGAAGCACTTTGACCACGCCTATCTTTACTGTAATTTTACACAGAATAATAGGCTATAACAATTTGCATACTGTAAGGGGGTATCCCTGCAAATGATAGCCTATACGAGTCGAAATGATTTAAGAATGAATATATATATATATATTAATTCATCTGTAGTTGTCTCTGACAGGTCTGCATGGAGCGGTGCATGGACAAAAGAGGGGGTAGGGTAGCAGGTGAAGTGAAAAGCATCTTATGAATGAAACCGCGGAGCGGTCGTAGTAAAAACACAAGTGATTTGATGGCGATGACGGGGGGTGGGGGGGTAAGAGTAGGGCTATTTTTGGTCGATAACAAAATCCAGAGTGGAATAAAGCAGGTTTGATATCAAGACAAATTATGTGTAGCCTATGCAGCAGACCAAACAAGCGAAATAAGCATAGATAGATAGATAGATAGATAGATAGATAGATAGATAGATAGATAGATAGATAGATAGATAGATAGATAGATAGATAGATAGATAGATGGATAGATAGATGGATGGATGGATGGATGGATGGATGAAAGATAGAGAGGTTTTTCAGTCCAATTCACGATATGCACCGGCATCACTGCTGAAATTCGTGCAGGGTAGAAGGATCACTGCAGCGCCTTAAGTCCCATATTGGGAGCATGATTAGGCACAACGCAACGATTACGCAAATTATGTTGCAGTAGACAGTATGTGTTTGCAAACTCTGAAAAGCGCTTTAAAAAGCTTTTAAAAAATTTTCTAAACACGAAAACACGTCTCAATATGTACGTTATAAAGGCGATTAGCCTATAGGTAGGTGCACGCAACAACATGTTGAAAAAGATAACTTCATTTAAAAAACGGATTGTGGTAGTCTGCGAGATATCGGTCACCTGGATTGGATCAGATTTCAATTCAGAGTTATTTCGGTCGCTGTTGCCTTGGGTGAAGGGTGCATGCTGTAGTGAAGTCGAAGTTCATTTTACTAAACCCACAACCCGTAAAGACGACAGGAACAAAGAGTGACATGAAAACAATGGATTGTGCTCTTACCTTTACACGGGCTGATAACCACTACGTGCGTGGTTAGATCTCCACGACCAAGACTTGCATGTCCCAAAGTTTAACGCAGTGTGGGGGCTTATTGGTACCGAGAATGAGGCATGTACAGACCAGACGCCCTAACATTTCAACTTTCACCATGCTCTACACAGCCGGCGCAAAACACATCTTAAAGCACAAGCTCTTTTATTGGCAAGCGCTTTTTCTTTTGATTTTTTTTTTTTTTTAATTATCCCGTTTTCCGTTTATAGACCACAGGCTCCCTCAGAATAAGCTTACCAAAAGTTGGAAAAAACAATCCCAGGTTTGGCAAAGGGGGTTGGCAAAAGAGAGAGAGAGAGAGAGAGTTGGCGTCCACTCGGTGTTTTAGTCCATGCACGACTCCGGTGCCTCTGTCCAACGTGCTGAAAGCATAACACAGCCAGGGTAACTATAAGGGGGCACACAATATCTATAGTTTTGTTGAGTGCCCACTTGAAACTGCTTTTACTCTGCTGCTTCCCCGCGTCTTGTCACGTGTATTTTTTCCCCCTCTTGCCAAGCCAGTCCTGTTAATATTTGATCACATGTTGGTCGGACATTTCCTTCACAAAACAGCACCTATATCAAAAACGCCGGTCAAATCTCCACGTAGTCGCCTCAAAGCCTCCACTGACAAATTACAGCTGGCAAAGCTGATATGGGCTGATATGCCTTATTGTTCTTAATGTCATACAGGTAAGTGGCACATGTTGCTTTTTTTTTTCATGGGCACCGCACTCAAAAAACATACATACATGCATAAAATATAACCCTCGTTGCCAATACACAACCCTCCGAGACAGCACACCACATCCACACATTGCGCGCAGAGAGAATGCAATATTTCCCCCCATAGCCTTACCTCTCTCTCACTGTACCGGCATATGAGCCGAGAAATGCCACACAATCTTTTTCTACACAAGCTTTGTCAACATCAGCCTCATCAGACAGACATGGGTCTCTATACTGAGTTTCTCAAGTAGCCAGTGAGTCCAACCCTTCCAGCTATGCGTTGCCAGACTAAATAGCAAGCACGACTATTTACCCTATTGGCAATCATCTCCTATATGCTGGTGTTTCCATGCTACTTACCATTTTCCCCTACGCTGTCCTGGAGATAGAAGTGTCTTAATATCCACTCACTCCAACAGATGCTGGTAGGTAATGTGTCTTGTTTGAAGTCATCATATGAGAACTTCTGCTGTGCTCAGTAGATCGCCCACCACTTCGCTGACTTATGAATCTAATAACCCTTTGCAATATCGGCGTTGCTTAAACTCTCTTAGGCTACACCTTGGTGGCTCTACAGTAAGGACAAATATCAACAAGCCTCGGTTTCCAGAAAAGCTTGTAGGTACAGATATACGCAATACCCTCGCCCGGACAACGCCATTAGGGGTCTTACGTGATTGAAATAAGCGACGGCGATCCAAGTTTATGGGGGGATACTATAGTTCCTGACTGATCGCCCATTCACCGACTTTAATCTTTTAAATCCGCATAGACTATAATGACAGGCAGCTAAAACTTCTGAGACATATCCATATTCACGTGTTTGTGTTATAGACTGCTAACTCCCTCTTTGGCGAACAGCCATAGGCCTATTACGCATAGGACGCACAACTTATCATTTAGATGGCGCACAGCCAGGCTAGTTTAGATAATAAACATCACGTTCATTGCGCCCCTGTGTCTGTCTGTCAAGTTGTTTGAGGAACTTGTTGCTGCTTCTAAGAAACCCCTCGCCTTGTGGACGAACCAGTCTCATACTTACATTGTCAAATTCTGTTTAAGTGCTTCGTTTTCAAATAGATATAATAGAAATCCAAAGTTAATCCGCGTCTCCAAGAGGCGTAACTAGCCAAAGCTTACACTGATCAAAACGACCTAAGCGTTTTGAGTCGGAAATGCTACTTTTCAATGTGTAATATCCCAAGTTCAAAGGCGAAAATCATTCAAATTCCACCAGTCTCACTGCCAAGTTAGCCATCTGATTGCTATGCAGTGACGAAGCGCTGTGCTTGCCTGTGTACTACTTAAAGTAACATGAGTAATAGGTGATATTTGCCTGAGTCGTGCCAGGATTCAAACTTTCTTAGGAGTTGTAAAAGAAGTGTCATTCTAATGGTATGAAGTACTTCTAGTTTGTGGGAATACACTGCATGGATGGCGCGTTATTGAACTTGGTCACGTGCGTCCGCAAGAAACTATAGGACCAATCTGACAAATCCTTGGACTTGTTTCACAAACAAAACCTCCTCATCAAAGTGCTGTATAGGTAACTTGATGCCGTTTAGACCTGCTAGTGTAGAATACATTGTTACCTTCCGCCTCTACCCTCAGATTATAGGCTCAGGGGGCAAAACACAACACAAGCCCCCAAAGAACCTGTTTCAACATCCATGCACTGTTAAAGTCACATCTGGAAATTCAATCAACAATTCTTTATGTGTATGGAACTATACAAGGAAATGTGTTGTCAGTATTGCCAGTGTCACTTGTCAATATTGTCAACACTGTGCCAAACTTCTGATACATGCAAAAGTACTACTTGGCAAACAAAGTTGATTCTATTTTTGTCTTCTGTCATCTTGCTTCTTTATATATCACACACTGGCCAAAACTTTCTCTCTGCAATCTTTGTGTTTGTTTCAATACATTCCTGCCTCAAAGACACAAGATGATTTAGTCGTACTTTTCCATGTATCATCATAGTGGTGATGATAAGAGCTGGACTTGAGTCATACCTAGTTTCCCAAAACGTAGACTCTTAACACGGCGGCGGCTCGTTGTAGACTACTCAATAAAAGGGAGTGACGTAAAGACAGAGAGAGGTGACACATATCAGCCTGGTGCTGACGACACACTGTGGATGAACAAGTATTACTTCAACGTGATTTGATGATTAGAATTTATGTTTCCCATCACCTCTCAGTCTCTTACCATCATCCTACTCTCAGTCCTTTGCCTCATGACGTGGTAACTTGACTTGCTCCTTCTACTTGTGATGTTGTTAACGCTTCCTCTGCTCCCACAGCTTTCACAGACTCTGTTACTGACTCATGCTCGCCCCTTTTCCACTATCCATGCCCTCCCCCGCACTCTGCACCACAATATCTTACGGCTGAGTCCGAGGTCACAGATCGATCACTTCATCCCCTGGGCTGCATACGACTGCATGGCATTTTGCTCTATGGTCTGCCTGATACTTCACCACTTTTGAGCTTGCTCTTGGAACTTTTAAGTGTTTGAATAGAATATATTTTGGCAGAGGGAATGTTATCTGTATCTGTAGCCAACAGGCTGTGCCATGGGAGAAATGTGGAGATGAATCTGCACCATTACAGATCCTTTGTGGTGCGTAAAGGAAGATTGAAATTGGTATAGCATTGACAGTCATCAGGTATATACGTGATAAAACTGTCAGAAGATGTATGTTTTTACAATGAAAAACACGCGCTAGTATTTATTGAATGGATCATTGCCACTTGTTGTTATTGCTCTGTGGTTTGGAAAACTGTCTTGACTTTACATGCAGCTGAGAAATTGTTGACATCAATACGCTTATAAAAGCCTGAAACTGAATACCAGCTTCACCATATCAAATTACAATATACAAAATGAAATTTGGTTTTACATCACAGGGAAAAGTATTGTCAAGGCATTTTGTAATACTTTGGGACTGTTTGTGTAGCACCTGTGACATGTTTTGAGGTCATCATGCTTCCCTGTTTACATCTGCTAATTACATCTGGGCCCTGGCTGGTCTCTGGAATCATTACTAAAATGTAGAGTGCCAGCCTAAAATTTTGAGTCTATCAGCACTTTCCTTCCCATCCCTGTAATGACAACTATTAAGGGAGGATGGATCCAGTAGGGACTGTGTATCATTACTCTGTCTCAATCTTTGTTCCATAAATATTGATAACAAGAGCCCCACGTCATGTGTTACTAGTACCTGCTGTTAAAAATAGCAGGCCCGCTGATGGCAGGTTATCTCTTACTGTCAGATCCCAGTGTATCTCCCCTACCTCGCAGTATGTGCTTGTATCTACAGGAAGTTGGGCTCTGGGACAAACAAAAGCGGACAGAAAACAACAAACACTCCAATTACACACCAGTAAATCAAACGACTTCATGAACCTTCTATTTACCATTAGGGTTCAAGACACCAGTCAAATATATTTTGTAAAAATAAACATATATTAGACAAACAAAATGTAAAAAATGCCTCTATAACACATTCATCTTCTCTTTATGCAGTAGCAACACTTGTGGCGAACAAAGTTACGCTAAGCCTAGCATAAACTGTTTTTTTGTGTGTCTTTTTTTAATCAAAATGATATTTGATCATGGGGCAAGTTATAAAATCTCCTTTAACAGTGATGTTTTTTTTCTTGTACGGGTTGATTAGTCTCTCATAAAGCTTTGATTTATGTACATCTCAACATTAATTCTTTACCATGCATTCCAAAAGGCTTTCATCTGTGAACCAAACAATCAAAATAGCTTAATACTGTTACCCTATTGACAATGTGCTTCATGCTGTGCATCTGTCAGTCAGTATTCACACATCATTCAGCTTCATAGTATTTCTGTAGAGTTTGGAATTAATTAAGGCCTCAGTCACTGACTCAATGATGATGATGAGTGCCGCATTTGTGCTAATTTCAATGTATAGTGTGATGGACAGTGTCAGGATGGATGATATTTGGGTTGCCCCAGTGGCTTAGTAGGCTAAAGTGAACTGCATGTTCATGAGGGTTAATATCTGACTCGCTACCACTGCGTATAACTTAAAAGCAGAAATGCTGAAGATAATAATAATAATTGCATAAAAGAGGGTGAGATTTGTTTAGCTGTTTTGTTAAAAAAAAAAAAAAATGAATTCTGAACATGTAAACTCTTCCTTCAGTGCCTGAGGGAAAAGTCTGGTGCTCTGGGTGTGACACATAAGTGCATTGATCTCCTAAGCCTGACTAACCTTCGTCTGCTCAAAGACAGCCTGCAGTGGAGGATGCTGCCTGTCTCCCATTAGCTTTATGACTGGCTGGGTGAGGTGGGTTATCTGGGCCCGCCACTGGACTGAGAGGTTGCCAACCTAGGCAACAAGGAAAGTAAACACAGAAATTTGGATTAGAATTGCCCATGGCTTAAATGCAAAACGGGTCTCAGATCAGATATTGCCCCAGGACGGACGCTTTAAATATGATTGAAATTAATGTATTGTATTTTAATTCTGCAATGAGGCGCTCTGAGTTGGGATTGTATGTGTGTGTTTGTGTAAGCTCGATTGTGTATGGAGTGGTACTCATTTGAATAGATGTATTTGCATGTTGTTGCTTAGCCAAACGCATTATTGGTTCCCAGTGGTAGTGACCTGAAATTTTGCATGCACGGCAACTCTGCAAATGGTAGCCCTTTATGATTAGCCAAATATTACACAACAGACGTGTGAGAGATTGACTTTCAATGCAGTACATATATGTAACACACGTTGACAAAGATGTTCAAATTTTATGGTTGTTTCTCCTTCCCAGTTTTTGGGGAAATAAGGAGAAGCAATGACATTTATTCATGTCTGTCTTAACGATCTACATCTGCAGTATGATGATTTGAGACTGGTTTGATGACATAGGTCAGTTTATTAGTAATCATTCAGTCCACAATGTACTCCATACTGCCTGCAAGTATTTTAGAAGCCAACTAGCCAAGCTTAGTTAAAAAAACTTTGTAGAGATACTGAAATGAAACTTTGGTGATTTTTATAGGTTGCAGACTTCCAGAAGTCATTGCACAGTAATGATGCATCCATAGTGGGGAGGTAGATGGTAGATAGCAAGTTCAGATATAATTCATTTTCAGTGACGATAGAGAAAATCTAATTTGACACTGACGTGGACAGTAACAGCAGAAGGGAGTTTACTCTGCCATGGATTTCTGAACTGGATGTTGAGCCTGTCAAAATGTGTCCCTTCTTTTAATAAGAACAAAAAAGGGGCATCTTGGTGGTTCAGCGGACCAAGGCACGTATCATGTAAACGTGACACATGGGTTCAAATCCGGATTAGGACCTTTGTCACATGTCATCCCCCTGTCTCTCTCCACTTTCAATTATCTAGTAAAGGTGAAAATGCTTAAAAAGATACACTTGGCTTATGAAAATGTTTTAATGTAAATGCCCTATTTTTGACCACATACTAAAATGACTATGTGATGAATATAATCTTTATCAGCTTAAGTACTTTTGGGTACCCTGAAATGTATGGGTCAAGGGCTATAGTTCTTTCACTGTTCATCTGATATAAAAGGCGGTAGCGGTAGCCTGCACGTTAGAGGCTTGTGACTGGGAAGTTGGCATTTCGAATCCCTGTCGGCTGTCAAAGCACTCTTGCATAGAAGCACTGAAGCCCCAACTGCTCCGTAGCCAACATTACAAGACTGTGGTAGTACTGGGCAGCTCCCAGGTGTAAGTGTGTGTAACCTTCTCTCCCCCTGCAACCACTCCCCCAGCCTTCTGCTGTATTCACTGTACAAATGTGTTCTTGGTCAACTTGACTGGTTAAATAAGGGATTGTAATAAGAAAATCTATTAAATTACCCTCAATTTAATGCTGACACTCTGCACATCCAACATAAAACAATGTGTTGCTGTTCAAATGAAGATTTTAATTCCAAAATGAGATATCCACCATTTTAAATGTGACACCTACTCTGACAAAATGATTTCTAGCAGGAATGTAAAACTCACTATGAATTATTATTCAAGTTCTTAGTTAATTATATAACTTTACTTACGAAACATAATCAGATATGCTTTTGAAATATTGAGGTTTGGGGTGCAAGATAAATTAATTATGTTGAATTATGATGCTTGAATTACTTTATCTATTGTATGCCAATAAAAAAAAGAAAGTCTGGAATAGACTCACAATCAAGACAAAGCTGAATGAAAGCCCTTCTTGTAATAATGAAATGCCAAGGAACAGTTACTGTTAACACATTTCTACTTCTACATCTACAGCACATCAAAAAGGCAACAACACGCTTGGAAAGGTGGTGTGCTTTTTCATCTCTGAACTTGTATGCTGTTGTTACAGCATTACCCAACAACATGCCCCCAACGCCAGCTAAAAACCCACCCTACAATAAAGTCAAACAAGATTCCCCATTACAGTTGAAAGACAGACAGTAGGCCCAAAGTTTAAAGTAAAGGTCTTCAAGGGAATAAAAGCTCTGCAGTGAATGGTGAGGGAATTGTTAAGGATAATATAAAGGAGTGGGATTTCTCATGCATTTGTCTGCGAGGGATATCCCAGCCAGTTTCTCTATACATCAAAGGGCCGCTGCAAATAAAAGCACACTTGTCAGGGGCGAACAAACTGCCTCCTTTGTGCATTCTACCAGCCAAATTCAGGGACACAAAGCCTTTGGATGTACAACACTGCAAAGAAGACATACTATTCAGATGACATGCTTTGCTCTCTGGTGGTTTGCTGTGTGCTTTTGTCTCCCCTGACCAGGACAGATATATAATATCACTGGATCAAAATCCTTTCAGTCCCTTTTACTCCCTGTTAAAGACTCCCGTTACACTCCCTCCCCCATACACTCCACTATTCTTTCTTTTCTTAAACAAAGTAAACTTGATGCAGCCAGATAACACTTGCAGCCCTCAGGCCTAATGCCCAAAAATGAGTCTCATGTTCTTTCAGGCTTTAGCATAGAGCCTTGTACAAACTGTGGTCAGACAGACTGGACATGTTTCACTATTGCCTCAGGGAATCTATGTCCGTTTTGGTTTTCCAATTCTTTAAACATCTGTCATCTGCATCTTTTACATCTCTGATATAAATCTTTCACCATGTCAAGCTAAAAAAACGAAACAAAAAAACTCTTCCCGCCAAGCC
>OMLI01038148.1:0-11770 GCA_900302605.1 Rondeletia loricata
TTGAGATCGACACAGCAGACCGTGAGGGAGTGTTGTGTTTTCGTTTTCACGGAATCATGGCTTAACGACCTGTTAAACATGTGAAAGTTTGTGTGTCTGAAACGCCAAGAAGAGGACTTTGGTGGTTTTAGTACGCAAGAAGAAGACAAGATGAGGATTAATGCTGACTTTTCTTGTTCACTGTAACAGCCGTGTTACTGCACCTTAGCCTAAAAGATGAAGACGAGGATTAATGACTTTTCTGGTAAGCTCTGTAAGCTTTGTTTTTTGTTATGGTAACGTTACTACGGTAGGCTATACTGTAGATCACAGCCGGGACGTGCGCTGTGAGCGCACCGTTTATTATTTCTGCAGTGTACACGGTTCGAATGCTGCTAAACATGTGGAAGCTTGTGTGTCTGAAACGCCATGTACAGTACAGTTTACACAGCACAGTACTATTGCACTAAATGAATAAATAAGTTGTTTGTTGAAATGTTAATAAAATGGAAGCTTCCCCAAACAGCCGTCTCTTTCCCGACAATCCCCTCTGTGCACGAAACATTAAACACATGCGGCTTATAGTCCGGTGCGGCTTGTATATGTACACATTTGTTTTTCCCCCTAAATTTGGTTGGTGCGGCTTATATTCAGGTGCGCTTTATAGTCCGGTAATTACGGTATATTGAGGGTGAGGGGGATAAAAGATTACATGTACTGTTATAGGATTACATAATCTGATTTTTTTTTAAATCACAATGCCCTTCAGCATGGCATCTGTTGCTCCAGTGGAAGTGCTTAGTAGCCAGCAGCAGAAGTCTGTGGTTGTACTGGGCAGCTTCCATGTGTGAATGTGTGAAAATCAGTTTCTGTGGAAGGAGAATGTACGGCATGCTTTTTTCCCTGTGGCAAAGCAGTCAGCATGAAGAGGAGCGCAGAGTGCTATCAATATAGGCTGCTGTTCCTGAGTTTCAATGACATTGTGAAGAGCGATGGGAGCTCTGTCTTCTTACACAGCGCCAACTTGCCGAGGGAGAATATCTGCGAGGCGCTCTGGGGGTTATAAAGCCTTTGACTCAGCTCCTTTGCTCCTCTGTGTCAGTCGCTGAGAGACAAGAGGCCCCGATGAACACGAGGCTTGGCGAATCATATAAAATGCACACAGCAAAGCCACGCCACGGACGAGAAGAAGGGGAGAAAGCCTCGCTCTCGTGTCGTACACAAATCAGAAAGCGGGGGTACAAATCTGTCAAATGATGGTTTCCGTGTCATTGGTCTTAGAATGAATTACTGTCACTGAGATCTCCCACATGTGAGCAGGCATCATCCAGCCAATGTGAAATGGGGTGGATGATTTAGTAACTTAAATAAGGGTGGAAGTAACTAATTACATTTACTCCTGTTACTGTAATTGAGTAGCTTTTTTGTGTATTTGTACTTTTTTTTTCATTTTCATTTTTCATTCGCAGTGAATGGTCAGTCAGCAAAGAAGAGAAGAGTAATCTGGCTTTACTTTGTTTGTGCACTTTATTTTGTAATTTAAATTTTTTCCAATTAAAATAATTTTTGAGTTTGCATGGAAAAGATCACATGTAACAAAGTAACTCCTGCCCTCTGACCCCCCATCCTGGGAGGGGGGGGCAAGTGAAAACAAAACTTTCACAACAGGGCTCTTAAAGTAGACTACCGATCATTGTCTTTTCTTGTGAATATGTTTCTAAAACGAATAGTGCTCACTGATCCTGGATCTACACTCCTCGACGGCAGCAATAACAACACCAGCAGGAGCCAGAACATCTGTCCCCGTGGTTTCACAGCGTGTCCACTGGGGGCACTGCGCTGTACATCTGGAGGGGTTGAACGTTGCCAAGGAGCTTCAAAGAACCAGGCGTCCTTTGATGCTCTGCCTCATTGTCCGCCCCCCCCCCAAGAAACATCCTATTTTTGGCATCAGGTGCCAACGTGCACACCAGAGAAATCCTTCAGAGCTGGGACTGTGTGGGAAGTGTTCCCAAAAGCAAGGAGGAGATGCCATGCTGCTTGTTAACAGAAATTATTGAACGTATCCCCCTTGTTGAGTGTAGATGTTAGTGGAGAAGTGATGTAAGACAACTTCCTCCCCTCTACTGCACTTCTTAAATCTGAACAAATCACCCACTGTTTAAAAGCTTCCATGGACATTAAAATGATGCCTGAATTTTGTTGTTGTTGTTGTTTTTGTTTCCTTTTTGGCCTGTACCTTATGAGATACAGTTTTAACTCTGGTATATTAATTAGAATTGAATAAGAATGAGCTAATTGTGTTTGGAAAGGCAATCCACCTGATACGGAGGCTTGCAAAACACACAGCTGTTTTAGATTCGTCATTATTATCACATGACAAAGCCATTTTTTCCCAGACAGATGTTTGTATTGACATAAATGAGACCGGTTAATTCAACTTATATGGAATATGAACCGATGGGAGGAGGAACGTTTATGCAACACATTTTAAACATGCATTTTGTTCAAGAACGGAGGAGTCGGTTGTTTAGTAATGAATACGCATTACACATAAAACTAAATCACACCTTTTTCACTTGTGGCCAGCCTTTGCTTATTGTTGTTGTGTTATTTCTGGTATTCTCATTGGCCTGATGTTTAAGGTCAGACTAGAGTGTATGGAAAAAATTGTTACAGAGCCATCCATCGTAGCCTCATCAGATGCACGTGACCTCAACACTGAAAAATGGGATTCGGCGTGTTCCTCGATCATCTCCTTGGTATTCTTTATGCTCTACAGCAGTGTCATTGTGTGATACGCTACACGCATTACGCTACGGGCAAGCGAAGCCTTCAAGAGAGCATAATAATCTATTTTCCAGCTCTGTTATTCCTTTGTGTGTGTGTGTGTGTCTTTATGTACTGTTATGGATCGTAGTGGCAGGTATTCTATGAACCCCAGAGGAGCTCTGCCGCTGAGTGTTCCAGATGAATCACCTGGTAGGTGGCAGCGGGTTATTACAGAGAGAAAAACACAGAGATATAAAAAAAAAATCTAGAAGAGATAAAGAAGATTGATGCCCCTCTGGCGGCCGCACGTGTGCAAACACGCCGATGGCTCCGTCACCTTCGGGTCCTCTCTCTGCCTTCCTCTCCCCTCCCGCTCTCCATTGTCCCTCCCCTCCCGCTCTCTCTTTCTTCCTATCTCCCATTCACCGCGCACGCCCTGCACTCCTTCTCGCCGTCCTCACCTCTCTGGCATCTACGCTAATAAATCCCATTTAAGCTCTCGTCGTGACCCTTCAATCATCGCCCGCGACCGGCTTGAAATAACACTATGGGAACAGAGAGAGAACGGGAGTGGCGCGCCGGAGCCCCCATGCCGATGTTATTAATTGTTGAAGAGATGATTATCCCATTACAGTCCGACTGAGGAATGGAGATGGCGCGGGGGTTATACTGTGATTAATGCTAAGTTCATGTGATGCGTGATTAATTCTGAAGTGCGAGTGGGTGTTTAATCAAGGCCACATGCGATACGATCAATTACGGGGCGAAGAGAAAGAGCGGGATGATTAGACTAGCTTTCGGCGTGCGGAACATATGTCACCCGAGCTTTAGTGGGTTCAGCCGTAACGTAGGATTACACCGGGGGTAAAAATGAGGAATATAACCGTGGAGACTTTGAAAAGATGGGAGGTCGAGGCTATATTTAGGCTCGTCCAAGTGTGAGGTGAAAGTCTACTTTCCAGCAGTGGGATCGATATGAATGCACCAAGTGTGAGCGTACCTCGTGTGATCAAGCATCCTTCAGTCTGGAGTGTGTCACCTGCCTTGCTCTTTATTCCCAGCGCCAAATCTTATTTCATTTTAAACAATAAATGTTACTTATTGCACATATGCTTGTTTGAGTCTCCCTGATTTGAATCAAAGTGCAAATATATTTACCAAATGAACATTATTCACAACATATATGTTTGTCTATGTCCAGGTGATTGAATGGTGTGGTGTATATACTCATTCTCAGTGTTGATTGGTTGTTCCTTGTGCCTTACCTTCACACCCTGTGCCCTGTGTGTATTTTTTTCGCACCAGGCCACAGTTAAACCGCTCATGTGAACGTGCCCTGGCCCGTTTAAATGGTTCAGTTGTGCGGTGCCAGCTTTCAGGAGAGCAGCCCAGTGCAGGACATCATAATTCAGGAGAATAATTGGGGCATTTAAACCAAACCTGGGACTCATCCAGGCCAGACAGATACAGGTCAGAGTGGCCAGTCCACACGGGAGGGAGAAAGGGATGGATGGATTGAGAGAGGAAGAGGGGGAGAGTGAGGCAGGAGGAGAGATGGATGGTAGTGGGCGGGTGGAGGAAAGGATGAGGACAGAAGCAGAGAGGAAAAGGGAGAAAAATAAATAAGAAATGGGAGAAGGAAGGGGAAGGGTAGAATAAAAAATGGAAAACAGGTGGAGAATACAGATTAATTAATTAAAGGAGGGGGAGGAAGGGAGAGCAGAAAAGGGTAAAAGGAGAGGGAGTGAGGACGAACCAGCTAGTTTTTTTCTAATGATGGATGTCTCATTTTGGAACAAAGCACATCAGACTGCCGCAAAGCACAGAAACAGGAGACTGACTCTTGACCGATGAGTCAGTCACATCTTGTGCGAGGATTTCTCACCTTATTCTGATGTATTTGTACAGGTGATGTCAATCAGACAGCGAACGCTTGCTCATATGTCACTGAAGAAGTGTGTCATCCCCAGAAAACCCAATCTCTTGGCACCTGAATGCAATGTGACACAATGTGAATCAAAACAACAATGGAGGCAGACGGCCAGACTCGCCTCTCTGTATAAACTCGGCTCTCATTGGCTATTGGGATCTCCACTCTCTGGATGAATTTCTGATCCCCACACACCACAGGACTTGTTCAGGATCTGTGCAGATGTCAGATTGTGACCAATCCTTGCATTGGGGTTTCCCCTCTGTCAGGATGGGCCTGATAATCCTCCAGTGTGTCTCCAGCCTTAGTTACATTACATTTCTCGGCATTTAGCTGCTGTTATCCAAAACACCGCACAGTGAGTGAGCAGCTAGGGTTTCAGTGTCTTGCTGAAGGATCAAATTCCAGCATTATTTGAGTTAGTTCTAATTTCCTGCATTCCCTCACTGTAGATCGTTTTCCAGTGCTTCTATCACATTAGGAGATATTTGCTATTTTTCCCTCGTCTTAGTTGTTTTTCAAAGTAAATATTTCTAAATAAACGTTTTAAAAGCTTTATTTTCTGTTTAAGTTTACGGATTTTACGCATTCGTAGAATCAATTCCCCCGATCCCGCCCTCAACAGTCCGCTCTCTTTGTGTATGTTCTCTATTATTCAGACGGAATAGACTAAAAAAAACTCCACACATGGGGATTCTTACATGGTTTTGAGAGACGGCTGCCTTATGGACTGTGCCACAGCATCTCCCATGGCCATCTGGCAAGCAAGGCAGGCTAACAGTCAAACTTTCCAAGTGGAATCCAATCTCAGTACGAGAGCATACCCTCCACACACACACACACACACACACACACACACACACACACACACACACCCCACCCCTCCACATCCTTGGGCGTAGCGCTCGAAATGCAAGCCCTTCTTGATTGCATTCAAGAAGATTCAGTCCTGTTCTTCCATTTCTACTCTGTAAACACTGAATATTCAGTCCTATAACCAGTTCTTTCAGAAGAACTCACTTAGACAATGTAAACAATGGAGGTGTCTGACAACATTTCCAGCGCTATCATCCCACAAGTTCCCCACATTCAGTTCAAAATGTAAGCCGTATTTGAGACTCTGCCATTTTTTCTTTGCTTTGTTAAGATTCTGAACTAGTGCTGATGTATTTTTACCAGCCGTCTTTACGCATGGTTGCCAAAGCACTTCCTCCACTCAAAAATAATTTGTTTGACTTTCAAAGGAAGCTGGCTCCTTCAGCAACACAAAGAAAATAGCAATGTTAGAAACTGTATTTTAATCAAGGTTCTGTGGAAAACAATTAAGTGCTATTGAACCTAGCTTTTTCCCAGCTATCCTTTCCTTTCATTATTCCCCTCTGTGCCGATTATTGTGTTCCTCTCAGAAAGCAGGTAATTTAATTCAACAGGAAAGTGAAAGCAGCTCATACGTAATTGCTTTATCTCTACGCACACCGTGTCAGCCCTTGCCTGAAATTATTGTTACACAACTTTTACAAGAGTCTCAATAGGAAATTAAAAACTGTAATTTTGAAACTTAATATGCCCTCAGCAGATCACTGACTCAGATCTGATCCATATCTGGGCCTTGAGTCGTCATGCCCTCCTCCTGCCAGTATTCAATGAACAGTAAGAGGAGGAAACGGGGAGACAAAATCCTATAATGTGGTGCAATAAGAAGGCGGTCTCCAATGCCGTACATATTTACTGGACCAAGGTAGTGAAAGATGTTTCTTTCCACTGTATATGTGTACCGTACTGTTCCTATGCTAGCACAGTATGCTCTGTTTTTCCATCATGGTGTGTACTGATAAGGTACTGGGCCACTTTTAAATGGTGCTGACATGGATGCTATTAACATTCTGGTGATGTCCAAGGTACATGCTATGTAATGTATGTGCTATGCAGTATAGTAGTGTCCCAGTATAATCCCACTGTGATTATTTGAATAAACTACCTGTTACATGTTGCTATAGTTACACCTACATGCTCCTCTCCTACATAAGCAGGACAGGACCCATACTGATATTGCACCATACCATAATAGGTTTGGTAAAGGTAAAACATTATACTTGTCGAATAGAACAATTCTAAAAGATGTCCCTATATGTAGCCAACATATATAATATTGGAGTCTACACATTATTTCCTCCTCCTTCCTTTCATTCAAGTTATTACATCCTATATCTTGATATAACTGTTTCCCAGTAGGATGTGTTTGACCTTTAATTTGAAACTGACCCGGGGTCCTAAATATAGAACGTATGGCTTCGGTCAGCTGAAGTAAGGAAGGGATTCAGGGTTAAAAACACTGTCTCACAATCGGTACCCTGAGGGCTTACGGTCCAATAATTGAAGCTTCAGTGTGCGGTGGAAAGGTCGAGACCCTGTTGCCTCGTCACACATCGCCCCAAGAGGAGCGACAACGTTCTGTACGTGTGTGTGATTTCTCCACCACGACCCCTGTGATTTCCACTGACCTTTTCCACTGTTATTGCACGGTGAGTGATTATCAAGGCAGTTATGGGTCATTTCCTGCACTTACCAAAGCAGATTACCTGTAGAATGCAATTATACAGAAGTATATGGGAGGGTTGGGGTTAATGGTTTATGTAGGCATGGTGCCGTGTGTGTGTGTGTGTGCAGTGCTTAGTCTATAATATGAACACAGACAGTGAGTGACAGTCTCTGTGTAATATCCATGACCTAGTGTGCTTTCCCTTAGGCGTAGCCTTTGGCATTGGTCTATCAGCAACCATTATCAACAATTACACAAAGCACCATTGCCTGTTACTGATGGAGGATCATGCCAGCTTCTTTCCATAGCAGGGCTAAATGGGATTTACTACTACCTTTAGGATGGCCTTGAGCATCCAAAGCAACTTTAAATAAAGGCTTTTATTTGTTTAGGTGATATTAAAGCCTAACTGTAGAAGCAGCGAGAATCATATGGGGGAGATTGAGGGAAGGAAATGATGATTATGTACTGGCTGGCCCCGGTTGGTCTTGTAGTAGGAAACCAGGCAAACCCTCTGTGGCTGGATTGGAGGATCAAATCAGATTTGTTTCTCTGTGACACATATCTGATCTTTTCATTAAAGTCCAAGCATTGCAATATCACAGCTAATCTGATTTCGATTTTATTTTGAAAGCAATGAAGTCATTGCGTCAGTGCCAGTGAAAATAATCAGATCTGACCGGGCGGTAAATATTTATCCTGAAGCTGAAAGTACACCTACCAGATGACAGAGAGGAACAGGGAATGACAAGGAAAGGAGGAGAAGAAAACAGGCATAGCGGCAGAAATGGGATGGAGAGAGGTAGAGAGAGTTGGATAGATGGGGAGATGGATATATATATGGTGAGACAGGTGGAAATGGAGATACAGAGCTATGTAAAATGCTCTATCGTCCCCCTTTCAGTGAAAAACTGATGAGATAGAGACAGACAGAGGGAGAGAGAGACCCTTGTTTGGTCTGTATCCAGGTGGAAGGGCTCACCAGAGACAACGAGAGCTGCATTGTCAATAATTTGGTGTGCTCCCACACAGTAATGTTATGCAGGTGCAGGTACATCTGCAAAATGAGAGAGCACCCACCACTATAATTGCTTGTGATGTGTTTTCGCTCGTGTAATAGCCCCCTAAAGAAAAATAAATTTCACTCCGCGTTGCTAATACCCACGAACATCAATCTCTGTCAAAAGATGTCATATTGCCCCAGAGAAATTAGATCAACTGACTATATTTTGTACTGTACTGTATTACTTTAGAAAGCGAAAGTGAGTGTTTTAGGCCAATATCGCAAAGGGTATTTCTTTAAGTGGAAGTGAGGAGCGCCATCAAAAGGCCATTTTGAACGGATGACTCATCAAATTTGCCTGAAGCCATTTTCGGGTACTCAGCTAAATGAACCAAAGGGGAAATTCACCAGGCAAGTGCCATGTTCAGCTTTCTCTCCCTGTTACAAGCTACTATAGCGGATGAATGGAGCTCTTTATACCTACCTTACAGTAATTTATGTCAGTCCTCGGATGGTAAATCCATGTGAAACGGCTTCATGGGTGACAAGAGACAAAGCGAAAAAAGGAATGAAATATCACAATAGAAATGGGTTCTTGTATCTAGAGCACTAACCTGTACATAGTGAAAGTACACCGTATCTTGCAGTGAAGCATAATCAACATAATTCAGGGGAAATGTGATAACGGGGCAGGTTGGAATGACATAATGAATACATTTGCAGTTATCTAATTTGCTCACGGTATTTTATATTCTACTGTCATGCCTCCACCAAGAAACAGGCCCATGTGCTGTACCTGGCATCAATATAATGGGTCTGAGGCATTGGGATCGTATTCGTATGGAGTTTATGCACGTAAAATGTAGTTGTAACTGCAAAATGTATTGAAGATGGATAGCATTATAATTACCCACTTTAGTAGGTGGCCAGAGCCGCATTGTTGCTGCACTGAAGCCAGATGTAAATCCAATAATGTCGATAGAAATAACTGTTCATGCAAATGTTTCTGTTGCCCTCAGCTGTCTTGCCTGGTTTTAGTATTTTGTTAGCTTTGCAATAATAATGATTCTGACTTGCAGAACATCAATACAGTACATGTGTTTGCTCCCTAGCTTACTGGTAATAGCGCTCAAGCATGGAGGACCAGCTGTTGCCTACAGTACAGTATGCTAATTGCCAAAGTGTTTTGAAAGACACAGGCCCATAGCCTTAACATCTCTGGTCATGAAGGCCCTGCAGAAGCTGGTCAAGTCCTACATCATGGCTAGTACAGGTGCCCTTCTGGACCCTCTCCAGTTTGCTTACCGTACTAAGAGGGGAGTGGATGATGCCGAACTGTTCCTGCTTGACACCATCCACAGCCACCTGGAGAACAGTGGAGCCTCTGCCAGGTTCTAATTCATGGATTTTTATTCCGATGGATTATGGATTTTATAACAAACAGACCCCAGAGAGTCTTCACCAATGGCACTCTATCAGACACACTGTACACCTGCACAGGCTCACCACAAGGGTGTGTCCTGCCCCCCCCCTCCTGTTCATTCTCTACACCAATGACTGTCAGAGCACCCATTCCATCCGCCACCTCGTCAAATTCGCCGACGACACCGCCCTCCTCTCACTTCTCTCAGGGTCTGAGCAAGAACATGGCCCCACCCTTTATGATTTCATGGAGGGGTGTGACAGTCCTCTCCTGGAGTTAAACGTCTCCAAGACCAAGGAGATGGTCATCAAGTTCGGGAGGAAGCCCCCCAGGACAGACCCAGTGGTCATCCATGGTGAGGAGGTGGATGTTGTGGACCAGTACAAATATCTTGGTACCATCTTTGAGCAAAACACAGAATCCATAATCCAAAAAGCACATCAACGTCAATACTTCCTCAGGAAACTGAATTAATTCAGTGTCCAAAAAACCATCCTCCAAACCTTCTACAGTTCCTTCATTGAAAGTATTCTGTGTTTCTCCTTCATCTGATGGTTCCCATCCAGTGCCCCCCAGCAGCCTAGCCTCCTTCTATGAACAGCAGGCCAGGAGGAAGGCCCAATACATCATGGGGGACAGTACTCATGTCCTCCACCCCCAGGTGCTCTACCAATCGGCGCAGAGCAACATTCATCCCTGAAGCCATCCACCTGATGAACAACTGCACTTACAACCCGTGGCCCAACATGGCACATTCCTCTATTTGACTGTGTCTATAACTGTGTCTGTGTTATGTTGTGTTTTTATGCCCCAAATCAAATTGCCATTCAGGGATTAATAAAGTTGTATTGTATTGTATTGTAAGAAGAGATACGATAAAGCGTGTTGCAACCCCCTTCTGCCTTCAAGATCTAATGATCTAATGTGAAGTGTGAAGCATGTGTGGGTACAAGGCAGATACAAAGTGCATGTTAAAGTAAGGTTAAAAGGAGGTACAACAAACCATAGTCCAGCCAACTCTTCAACAAACTGACCTATACCACAATGTACCCCGCTGTACCACACATTTTATTTCACTGTGTCTGCATGTACATATGCACAGATTGAGTTCAGCTGCATTGACATTATTCTCTCAGATTGTGTCTCTCTCAGTAAAGGGTAAGTCCATCTCTGCACGGATGTGCAACAGGCATCAGTATATTGGAAGACGATGAAGGTTTGTTTTTGTTTTGACAGGTCTCTCACCCAACACTTCACCTGGCCCTCTCGGAGTCAATGGATGGCGGGCTCGTGGGCAGACACACACACACATACACAAATATATACACACTCGCACACACAAAGCTGCAGGGCTGGACTATTGATTTCTTGAGCGCTGTGGTCGAGCAGCCCTGACCGGCCTAGCCCTGTGGGTGAGACACACAATCGGCAGCGGATGTGCTGCTCCTAAACCATCCCTGGGCGCCGTTTCAAACCCCTGCGGACTCATGATATCGATTTAAGCCGTTTCTCCCCCCGCCACCGTCCTCCCAACCCCCGCCCTGTCCCTTTTCAGTTCTTCTCTTCTCGTTTTGTTTCTCTCTGTCCCAGAGGAAATCCAGCGATAAACAAAAGACAGGCATCCGTTTTTTTTGTTTTTTTGGAAAGAAAACAGCAGTGGAAGAGGAACGAGGGGCTGAAAAACACGACAAGAGGCAAATCAAGTTACCGTTGTTCGGGGGCCGGGGAAAGCACCAAAGAGATAGGGGAGGAAAGAATGATTCTGTCGGTATGATTGCATCGGGGCCCCTAACAGTAATGCAAACAAATACCCACTTCCATGCGCTCCTATCACTCTGTCATAGCGGTGCGTCGACGTGTATTCAATCAAACTCGGATACGTGTTGAATATGAAATGCCTCATCCTGGGAAAGTGAATGTGGTGTTGTTGTTTTTTTACGGAAAATGCAGGATTGAATTAAACGCAGAAATTGGTACCTGTTTTACATTTTCTCGACAGGTGAAAAAAAATGGTTACAATTGTGTTGCTGAGTTTCTTCCTTTCTGCTGAGTGAGACCTCTCTCCCTCTCCTTCTCCCCCTCTCTCCCTCTCCTTCTGTCCCCCCGCTCTTTCTCCCCCTCCCT
>OMLI01038239.1:8865-24067 GCA_900302605.1 Rondeletia loricata
CATCAGGGTTAGGTTATAGATTTTCATTCCTAACCTCTGACTTCATTCCAGCTCCTGCTGTATCATTTTAGTTGATCCTTGATTATTGCTAGTGGTACAACATGCAAGACTGTCATCATAAACTTACATTATGCATGCTAAATTAGAAAATGCTATCTTTTTGAACTCAGAATCAACCAATAACTCAAAATCAAGCTGAAATCGAGGCTGAAAGTGCCAAGAGGACATTGGTGCATACTATTGCATATTGCAAATGTAGAATTCACTCAATCTAAGTGTTCACCTATTCTATTCCTCTGTTTTAGGACAGTGAAATCAATATTTGTGATCAAGAACAACTAAAAGGAAGAAACAACAGGTGTCTAAATGGAAGAAATATACATATATATACAACCTGGTGCTGACCCATTGACAATAAATTGAAAAGTGACTTAGTAGACTTATAAAGTGTTGTTAGTGTATTTACACCCAAACAGACTTCGCTTTATCACAGCAGTGACCAATCTGGGCCAATGTATTTAGTATATACCCTGAAAATACCCCCTCATGCTCTCATGTTCACCTCATGTTCACCTCTTCCATTTATTCGTTGTGGTCCTGTGTAGTGAAATGTGTAACACATGGTACAAACACTGCCAAGTTCAGGGGTTTTCAGCCACGCTCAAAATGTATGCCCTTACGATATTGCAAGGTGCTTTGAATCACAGCATCCACCAACTGGCATATGTTATGTATTTTCCTCTTCACTCTTTCGTACATTGGAGTGACATCACAGATTTGGATAAGATCGATCTATTATCTTTAATTTCTGATTGTATAAGGTATTAGTGAATGTTCACAAATATAAACGAAACTGACCTAGACCATAGGAAGAAAAACAATTTAAAAATGTTTTATGAGTACTGAATTTCATCTCTATTCCCTTGATATTTGGGTTGAGTTTAATAAATAGCCTAGGGCATAGTGTGTGTTGTATCTGAGGCCCTTTTGCTCCAACAGAAGCTAAATGGGGGGGGAAAGTCTGAATGAGGTTTGTTATCTATGACTCCTTTTGCTGCAAATTCACATTCAGTCTCATGGATCTGTGACTGTGTGTTTCAGGTGCTGGAACAACTGTGTATGACCATGGCCATGATTTCAGCTGAGCACTCTTGTTCTTTTCAGGTCTTTTTGCGGTCTGGGCTTGCTGTCAAATGACTATCCAGGAAGCCCTTACCCCAAAAAGCATCTGCATGGGATCCTTACATCAAAGACGAATTGCATGAAAATCCTCCTTGACTCTTGAGCTCGATGTATACAGTGTGTAGGCCTACCTGCTCAATTACTGAACGACTGAAGTGTGAGTGTATAAAATTATGATATTGTGTATTATATTGTCCTGTTTAACACACATGGTGTCTTAGTGTGTGAGTGGCTTGCATTGGTTGCAGTGAAATTCTACCCTTTTTGCAATCAATGAATACTGGTCCAATATATAGAAAAAAAACATCGGACCTGACTCTAATCCAGGGGTTCTCAATCCTGGTCCTGAGTACTGCTGGTTTTCTATCCTACCAGCTAGTTAATTGCATTCACCATGCATCCCAGCTGTACATCAGTCCCTGAGTAGCTGGCTAGACTGAAAACCAGCAGGGCTCTGGGTCCTGAGGACCAGGACTGAGAACTAATGCCTTATTCCATCCAACCCAAATTATATTTGAGTCGAAACAGTCTGGAGCATTGCATAACTACTCCAGTAGATGGCAGCATTGCTCAATGTTTTTGACTATTAGGAAACTCCACTTAAGTCATCCATGGTACATGGACAATTATGATGATGATCATAATTACCTTGATGATGATCCTTGTTTGTTGCGTGACAGCTTATTAATGACACGAGCCAGGAATCCACGATTCACTGTAGGGATGGTATCAGACAGGTGATGAGTGGTACCTGGTTTTCGGCAGACGTAGCGCTTGGCATTCAGGCCAAAGAGTTACATTTTTGACTCATCATTCAGACCAGAGAATCTTTTTCCTCATGCTGTCAGAGTCCTTTAAGTGCCGTTTGACAAACTCCAGGCGGGCTTTCATATGCCTTTTACTCAGGAGTGGCTTCCGTCTAGCCACTGTACCATAAAGACATGACTGATGGAGTGCTGCAGAGATGGTTGTCCTTATGGCAGGTTCTCTCATGTCTGCAAAGGAACTCTGAATAGAGTGGCCATTGGGTTCTTGGTCACCTCCCTGACCAAAGGAAACAGGATGCATCTGAGCTCAATTTGGAGTGTCATAGCAAATGGTCTGAATACTTATGTAAATGAGATATTTCCGTTTTTTATTTTTAATAAATGTGCTAAACTTTCTAAAAACGTGTTTTCGCTTTGTCATTGTGGGGTATTGTGTGTAGATTGTTTGCATTTATTTTTTTATTTTTTAAGTCTATAACACAACAAAGTTAGGAAAAAGTGAAGGGGTCTGAATACTTTCTGAAGCCACTGTATATTTAATTTGGTTTTATACATTTACACGTAATGTAATGTACAATAGATATGTGATATATTTGAAAATTTGGGGATATGACAAGCAGCACTACCAATACTTGAGTAGCTACACAGCACTGCATCAATAAAGGCAGTGAATTAAAAGCCTGTATGAACAAGTTTTTACTAAATAAACCAATTCAGCAGAAATTTTTCATTTCCCTTTTATTAGTCATTTCTGCAAAGATCAACATTTCCTGGTCCAACAGGATACCAAGGACATGCAAACAGATTGTTTCACCACTTCGGCACAGCACTAATGTTATTTTGCTTCCAGTAAAACACACACACACACAAAATTCCAATCTTAAGCAATTCCGCATCCATTACAGTAACTCCAAAACCATTCCACAAGAAAAACATGTAGCAAAAAACACATAATTGGACTACTTTGGATTAACCACTGTCTTAGTTTTAATCCGTGTCTGAAAGCAGCTTTCTTTAATTCAAAAATATATAGATTATACCTATAGGTTAGCCAAAGTGAAGGAACGCTTCCCTGAGTGCTGATGATTTTTGCTGTTTTTTTCTGGCATGGTTTGATCCACGTAAATCTCAAACAACAAGGGCAGTGCCAATCATTATTTCTAATGTAATCATTTTGAGTGATCATCTGGACCCTTCATCTTAATGACGCCGGTGGAATATTCAGGCCATGTTGTTAACCATTTTGCTCAGACTGCTCGGATGTGGCCCAGTAGAAGGAGCTTTGCTTCAACCTGCTGCTGTAGACAATCACCCCACTCTCGGATTCTGTTATTTCTGGGAAAGTTTCTGTCAAAATGTTCCAGGAAGCTGAGCACACCTGTAAAAGATCCTCCTGAGAGTCTACATCCATAGAAACGTATCCAGATGTAAGACCTCCTTGGATTTGTACATCTTCAGCACTGGCCTACTGGCCTTCTTTAGTCTATTGATGACATAATCAACCTTTTTCCCAGTCAGAAATGGCCTGTTCTCAAAACTTTATATTGCACTGATATGTTTTTACCTCTATGGTGGCTTTCTGAACATCTGCAGAGAGTGAAGATGTGGAGTTCCCTGGTTGTTCTGGTTTATCACTCACGAAGAGTGTGTTCAATGCTGTAAGGGTCTCCAGTTGAAGCTCAGCAGCTGCCACTTCACATACCTCACTCTGAGAGCTGAGCCCCGGTCTCAAAAGGAGGATTTGTCTTTTTTCCTTATGTCAGTTGACCTTCTGCTCGGTCTTGAGTCATGCTATTCAGGGAGATCAAATGAGGGGAACTTATCTTAAACCTGTTGTGGCGTGATCATCTCAATGGTGATTAGCTGTAGCCCAGACAACACTCTGTGGAGAGGAGAGGTACTCTAATCCTTGAGCAGCTCTGCGACATGGATACCTATTGAAAATGCATGTCCAGCACTGGCAGGCTGTTCACTTTACTGGGTTTTTCCTACAAGTTGGTCTCATCAGGCGAGGCCGCATCCATTTCCTGACGAGTTTCCCCCTGGAACTCTAAAACCACATTCAATAAAGAGCCTGTTTCCTCTTGACGAGTTCAAAATCATGCTTGTTTTGAAGCGATATCATCATTCATGACATCATTCTTTGCCCTCTCAGTAAGCTTCCACTTAATTTTTACTGGAGGGGTATGAGGCATTGATGGAGTCTCTATTGTGGGCTTATCGGGCTTTTCATCACTCTAAGGGGTTTGGGTAAAAGACAAAAGTCCCAAACTCCTGACCTAGACCTATAGGCTCACTCACCAATGGACAATGTTTCCAATACATTTATTTGAGACGCATATTTGATTATTTTATTTATTTCATGATTTGTACTTTACAAGCATCAAAAATTCATCATGTACTTTGTAACAGGCTACTTCTTCGATATATAAAAAATACCAAAATATTAAATACTAGTGTACTCCAATGAAGCTGTAGAAGCAGCTCAAGGACTTTCAAAGGCATTTGGAGTTTCACTGCAAAGGGGTTGAATGCATATTGACTAAAAACATTTCAGCTTCTGCTTTTTAATTAAATTGTAAAAAATCCTAATTAAATCCATTTTGAATTCAACCTGTAACCTGTAAAATGTAGAAATTGTCAATGGGGTTGAATACTTGGGTAGTGACCGAAAGAATGAGATCGTGGAAACAAGCGGCAGAAATAAGATTGCTCTGCAGGGTGGCAGGGCTGAGGGCTCTCTCTCCTTGACTGGGTGAGGAGCTCAGTGATCAGGGAGGACCTCAGAGTCAAGCTGCTGCTGCTCCATATTGAGAGGAGCCAGTTGAGGAGGTTCGGGCACCTGGTGAGGATGCCGCCTGGGCGCCACGCCTTAGGAGGCACAACAGATTTCGAGGAGACCCCAAGGCTGACCCAGGACACGCTGGAGGGACTACATCTCCCAGCTGGCCTGGGAGCGCCTGGGGAACCCCAAGAAGAGCTGGAGGACATTGCTGTGGAAAAGGACGTCTGGGCTGCTCTGCTTGCCCTGTTGCCACCAAGACCCTGACCCAGATAATTGGCAAAAAAAAAAATGGATAGATGGATAGATGGATGGGGCATGTCACATGCAGACTAATACTACTACGTACCAACCTCTTTTCTCATTTATCAGGCACTTTTTAAACTCTGCTTGAGACAAAGGGTAGAGCCTCTGGTTGTTTATAAATCACAGTTTCAAAGTTCAGTTTTCAGTATTGTGAAATTACATAAAGCAAGCCTCCCTCCAGTATTTTCAGGTTTATTTTGATACATTTGTTGAAGGAGTATGTTATAAAAGAAAGAAAGTCGCACACTCTTTACCTCCTTACTGTGTTTTTAATACAGACCAGTGTTTCGTCACAAACGTCTTCATCAGGGTGATTGTGAGTAGCCATGCACGGTTATTTATAGAGCTCTAATCAGTAACAGGTGACGCAAATCATTACCATGTGACCCATACAACAAATCAATACCATGTGACCCATACAACAAGTTAATACCATGTGAATACAATCAGAGTTAAAGTGTGTTTGCAGTGTATTCTGGACAGTAAACTAATAGGTTATTTGAGCATAACATAATATTTTGTTATGTGCCCATTCATCAGTTCAACAACACATGTTTTCAGTTGGCTGTTAGGTCTGTATTCGTATATTCATATGTTATAGCAGGTTAAATTCTAGACATTGTGTTCAACTGAATGTACACAAGAGTGTCGTAAGTGAAGGTTTTGATTTCAGATCTACATTTTCATTGTGAGTCAGTGTGTTTGCCTGTCAGACAAGTCACTTCATGGGGCCTTGCCATGGCATGATTGATAAGAGTAATTCAACCCATACTGATGTAATTATGTGTAAGCTACTGTATGTAAGGATTTAAAACACATTTCTAGAATCAACATCCAAAGAGAAGTTTCTAAAGAGGACTTCATTACTGTAAGTTGCATTTCTGGGACTTGAATGAAGCCTTTGCACCACAGGAATATGACTGGATGGAGCAGGACTCAAAATCCACTGAAATAAAAAGCTTCTCCAGAATAAAGAGCATCAGCAACCAAGAAATGAAACCTAAAATATTGTTGACCTTGCAGAACAAGTCAGGCTTTATAGTTTGCATGTATTTGCATAACTGTATTTTAACCCTTTCCCTTCCCTAATCCGTGGTTATTGGCCAACTTTATGGATCTTATCTTTCAAATGCAAAAGGGGCCAGTGTTACCAATGCTGCTGATCACATATCAAGAGATGGCAGCGTGCTATTTTCTGCTTTGACTGGAGATCTATGGAACTTGGACACGTCCTGAAACACGCCATAAAAAGCTGATTCAGGCTTTTCAGTCAGGTTTAAATAGAGCGAACGTCATTCAAGGGTCTGTGGGTGAAAACAATGTCTCTTCCGGAATGGCAGCGCATACAGGATCACTCAATTTGAATTCCCGTCATTCCTATGACTCATCCAGGCAAATCCTGCTGTGTGGAATTCCTGGTTTCCATGCTGCCTTTGGAAGAGTAATCTGATACTGTGTAAGGCCCATTAGACGTGGCTCGGCCAGTACTACTGGGAATAGGTCAGCTTTTGGCCAGTATATTATTCTACCACATTTACTGATTTAAAGATACTCAGTTGCATCCCTTCTACTAAGAATCTATTAATCTAATTTTCATATTAATGTGTCATCATGGTTTTGTCTTCTGTGTGTGGTGTGGTGTGTGTGTGTGTGTGTGTGTGTGTGTGTGTGTGTGCATGCATGTGTGCGTATATGATTAGATAAGCGTAGGACACACTCCTACTGAAGATGTGACTCATATGCTCCCATAAGTCATGTGACACGACTCGAGTCCTCATGAATAATGAATGAGGCCTTGCAGTGTCCTTCCTTCTGTCATACTCCTGGGGTGACTTGGTCCAAGAGGGACGCAGTGTGATTGATCCTCTGTGATTCCAGGGACAAGGGACATCCAAACACAAACCCCTAGACCCAGGAAACTCAAGCGTGCTGAAGCTTTTTGAAGTCGCAGACAGGGCTACTCCACAAAATTACACACCTTCATTCTGTGAAAGTAATGAGTGCATGCTGAGAAACGTGGGATAAATAAATTGATGCATAAACTGGCCTAACTACCCTGCCTGGCTATGAGGAAACACCTTTGAGTCATTAATTAGTGAATAGCTATACTTATAGCTTTATTTTGTGTTGATCCCACTAGTCAGTTGCACCAGTACCAAAAATCCAAGAGCATGAGGCCCATGTTTCCTGTGATTCAGGAAGTATCTTTATTCTTGAATTCAAGAGAATGAGGTTACATGGACAGCAGGCAGCGGTCAGTAAGTCACTGCAGAGGAGGTGAAATGTTACAGCTTATATACTTCACTCTAAAAGATGAGTTACGTAGTATTTATGCCTATAGTCTTGTGATTCGGCTAACTGTGAAAAACATATTGTTCTGTATTAACTCCTGATGACAATGCACATCACATGGATACATAAGAGTCACTCTAGTATAAGTCAAGATGTAAAATGAAGAGGCTTCCTCAGGCCACACCCCTTGGTCAGTACTTTTCCATTCTTCTACATAACTATAATGAAGTACTTCTAAACATGATTAAACACACACATCGTTTTAAGGCAATGTAGATAAGCAATATTTCCTTCAGGGATTGGCAACTAGGACTGAAGCTCCCCAAACCCCAAGACAGCAACGGTTTACAGTAACAGTAACAGAAACGTTAACAGTATTTGGAAAATATCCATCCAATTATTTAATTCACTTCATTCCTTCATGTTTTCCTTTCATGAGTAATAAACTATTCCTGTTGAAAATACAACTGGGAAATTGTCACTTCTTCCCAGAATTATGTCTTTTCTTTAACTTTTGAGATTCTATGACGTTTCTCTGTTTGTCCTGCCCAAAGGCTGGCAGCAATTGTGTGCTAATCATTTTATGAGGCCCGTGTGTGTGTGTGTGTGTGTGTGTGTGTGTGTGTGTGTGTGTGTGTGTGTGTGTGTGTGTGTGTGTTCATGTGTGTGTGTGTGTGTGCGTGTGCGTGTGTGCGTGTGTGTGTGTGTGTGTCTGGATGCTTGCATAAGCATGTGCCTGGTTAACAGAGCAGTGTGCAGGATTTACAGTAAGTGACCCGGAGAGAAACTGAGAAATTACCATTATGGTCCGGTTGTGTTCCCTGTGCCTGCAGACCCCCCTCTTCCACACAGACGTTTCGCCTCAGAAACAGAGTGGAAACATATTGAGCGCAGCCTCTTCTTCTCTCTCCAAGGCGCAACACCAGACTCCTTTCTTCCAAAAATAGCCACTCCTAATGAAAAATACAAAGATTTCAAAACACTTTTTCCAAGAAATGCATTGAATCATAACAATTTGAGAGAAATGAGCGGAAGCAAATAAAATGGCGAAGACTGTTTGAAATGTGTCTGACTTTGGAAAAACACTAAAGACAATGTCTACAAAAACAGAAGGCCTGTAATTCTGTATGTGTAATAGGTGTGTGTGTTTGTTTGTTTGTTTGCGGTAATCTACAGTATCTTATAGGGCATACACATAAAGTGACTGTCTACCTGATATAATAATGCCATCCTCAGTGCTGCAGAACTTCATTCAATACATTAAACTAAACAACCTTTTGATATGTGATGTCTTAGAGTAGCAAGGATGACATTTTTTTTTTATATTCCTAAGATTTTTTTTAAATCCAGATTTTTTTTTATTAACAGCTAACTAGAAAAGGTGAGTTTTTCCTGCAAAAAATTTATCCTGTAAGACAATGACGGAAAACACCAATTGACAAACCATTGCCTTGATGTACAGTATGTGTGTGTGTGTGTGTGGCGGGAAAGGGAGAAACTGATAATTTGCTTCTGATGTACCAGCACTCCACCCTTACCAGACCATGTCCAGTGCTAAAGGCTTTGCCAGACAAATTGTTGTAGTAGTAGTAGTAGTAGTAGGAATAGCTAGAAGTAGTAGTAGCAGCAGTAGAAGTAGTGGTAATAGTAGTAGGAGTAGTAGTAGTAGCAGCAATGATTTGTGGTGGTGGAGCTACCTCATTGCTTACATTTGGTTTGAGAACTGTGCCTTAAAGTTTCTACTGTCTGGTCATTATTAAGACGCCATCTTGACCATGACTCAGAGGGGAGGAGGTTGATTAGCAGTGACAACTGGGTAGGGATTGATTACAGCACAACAGGAGGGGCACATTGGAGGTGCCTGTGATATGAACACAGCAGCATGGAACACATCCCCAAACGGGGGGTCCCAGTTCAGGACAACAGAGTAATACTAAGTTGTGATGTTGCTTGCTCCAGATGCAAAACTCTCTGTCTGTCTGTCTGTC
The DNA here is from genome assembly GCA_900302605.1 of Rondeletia loricata. Classification (NCBI taxonomy): domain Eukaryota; kingdom Metazoa; phylum Chordata; class Actinopteri; order Beryciformes; family Rondeletiidae; genus Rondeletia; species Rondeletia loricata. The sequence continues at coordinate 18,183 of OMLI01038239.1, forward strand.
TGTCTGTCTGTCTGTCTGTCTGTCTGTCTGTCTGTCTGTCTTTCTGTCTGTCTGTCTGTCTGTCTGTCTGTCTCTCTGCCTCCCTTTCTTACTCTGACCCACATACACACACACACACACACACACAACACACCAGATACGTGACGCCCAATGAGATAGCCAAAAGTAATGTCCTAACACTGGAGCACCCTGACAGTAGCAGCGATAGTGACAACATCCCAGGGCACACAATAAATTAATGACCCAACAAAGCTCAGCCCAAATAAACATAAAAACTTGGATTCAATGATGGTAAATGACAAAACCAAAGATATACAGTACTGTGCAAAAGTCAGAGACCACCCTTTCTTTTATTTCATTTCCCGTCAAAAGTGCAAGTTATTCATTTTTCAGTGTCAGAAAAAAAGCAGGGGTCGTTATCTTGCTGTAGAATGAATTTCTTCTCAATCAAACGTTTTCCAGAGCATTTTGCATGATGATTCATGATGCCTTCAATCAAAAACAAATCACCAACTCCAGATGTTGTTCTACATCCCCAAACTGATCCTCCACCATGCTTAACTGATGGTTGTAGACTTGGTTCAGAGAGTCTTTCATTGCTTCTGCGGCGAACATACTGCCTTCTGTTACTTCCAAAAATCTATAATTGAGACTCATCAGTCCATAAAACCTGACTCCACATCTCAGGTGTCCAGTTTCGGTGTTCTAGTGCAAATTTTCCTTTTCTCAGTAGCGTCTTTTTGACAGCAACACATCCTTTCAGACCCATAGTGTTGAGTTGTCTTCTCACAGTGGAAGGATCGACAGAAACACCTTTGTTTTTCCTGTCTCTCAAAGATGAAAGCTTTAAGTCTATCTGATGGTGATAGTTTTGGTGGTCTACCAGGTCTTGCACAGTTGTTGGGAGTCCCATTTTCTCTATATCTTACAATAATTTTTTGAACTCATTTAGGAAACTCCTAAATGAAAACACATATTTTCCTTAGTGTTGGAGGCTTTTGTGTAATTTTCTGTTAAATATATGTTTCCTGCATTATTGTTTGACACCAAAAAATAAATAATCTCTACTGAATGGCCGTTTGACTGGAAATTGAATGAACGGAAGGGTGGTCTCTGACATTTGCACAGTACTGTAAATACATGAAAAAAAAAATTTTTTATACATCTTGAAGTATTAAGTAATGTTTACAGGGACGTCAGTGGACATGAGGGGGTTTCAGTTTGGGATGCAATAGATTATTGGGTCAGTCAAACTGGAAACTTTCTATTTATAGTCAAAGAATGAGAAACATTTTATTATTATTATTTGTGAAATGTGGGATAGCAGTACTCTGAAGTTTACAGAGGAAGCTGGATGTGATGCTTGGATGTGTTGTGCAAATCTGGATGTGCCATGTCAAAAAGGGGAGTTAGAGAGAGATGAGTAAGAGATGAGTCAACAGCCCTCCACTATAAGATATCCTGATGGAGCCTAACAGTGTCATACACACAGAGATCGGCCAAGGTAAGGTCCATTCTCCTCTACATCTCTGTCTCCATCTCACTGCCCATCTCCTTGATCTTCACAATCACACTTTCTCTTTCTCCATTTCTAACGTCTAACTTCAAAGACTCTTCAATGACCAAATCAATTTGTTTTAATTATGCATGTTGGGATGCTTGGACCCTGGAGTTATTTGTAATAGCTGTGTAGCATGTAAGTGGCGGTGTGGCGGATGAGGTATTGTTTTCGAAGAACTTTTCCTTGGCTGCTTACAGATTGTCTTGCAGCTCCAGCAGATCTAATCATATTTAAATCTAGTAGGAGTAAAATAACCTTTAGTCCATTTTTCACAGAGCATGTATCAGAAACTGGGAGAGCAGGGGTGGCGAATAACAGTGTTAGCCAAAGTCAGTGATCTTTGTACCCATTACACAGTGGGAAATTCACAGGTGTCCCTTTTCCAAATATTGACTGGCATGAACAAATAAAAATAAAAAATGACTGGAAGGAAGCAGAGGTGTATAAAATGGTGACATGCAGAAATAAAGAGTGTGATAGAGTTGAAACATTTAAGAAAAATCATGAAGTTAGATAAAGATGGGGAACTGTCAACAACAAAAGAAGGGAATAACAATTACCTGCATGACTTGATCTCTAAACATGTCCCGTATCATCTCTCTCCTAGGAATACCAGTGCTGTTATATATACTGTGCATCCTGGGCATACAACAAATATGGACTACACCCTGGCCCTCCTCCTGTTTTCTCTGCTGCAGATTTTCAATGTAGGCACAGCGGCTTCTCTGTCAGGGGAAACAGTGAACATGAGGTCCAAAATCAAATTTAATGTTGAACAGCTGGTGTGGAAGATAGACAAAAACTTCCAGGTAATAGATATGTTTATTGTAACATACTCTACAAAAAATCTGAAGTGTTCACCACACAAGTTCATGTGTTTGAATGAATCATTTTCTCTCACTTGCTGCAGCTCCCTGTTGGCCTGACTATCAGCCCACCTACAGATAATCTGGATGGACTTTCCTCCATAGTGATGGTTCTGGAGGGCTACGAGATCCTGCTCTCTGAAACCCTTGATGGGCTCCCCCAGCTGAAGCAGGAGGTCTCTTCGTTAAGGGGATACCTCGATCACTGGAAGCAGGGGCACTGCAGCGAGCAGCGGCCAAAGCGCCCGATGCAGGGGCGGCTGGCAGAGCTACAGAGTCGAAAAGAATATATTCACACAGTGAGCATTGAGGCGCTCATGGGACTGAAGGAGTTCCTCAATCAGCTGCTGAGGAACCTGGACTGTCTTCAGACTTGCTGATTGACTGGTATCAGGAACAATGGTGTTTTTAAGCTGCTGAGTTTGGGACAAGATTTGTCAAACAAGTCTGGGTCAGTGGCTGAAGTTTGTGATGCTCTACGCAAAAATAATTTGCAATTTGAGTTAGCATTCACAATTGGCCATTTTTTACTTTTTGCTATGTATTTTTGAGCAATTGATTCTTTATCCTTGACATATTTATATTCTATATTTATTTATATATTTAGCAGAAAATGTATTTTGTAACAAACATGGCCTTTTCATATATGTTTGCAGCAAATGTGTACTTTCAATAGGAATGTTTACATGCAAATTGATCCATGCCTTGCACGCCAAAAGATTGATCAGATGCTGATAGGCTGGCAATATGACACCAGTTTTGTGAACAAAGACCACTGAGCTATCAACTTGGAACTGTATTTTTAGGGCAATGAAGCGTAACAGTGAAAGATGAGGATACGCATTAATTCACTCATGGGGCTGAATCAGCTGAGTAAGGTTGTCTGTAGCCAGAGGGGACGTCACTATGAGCAGTGATGTCATCCTCAGAGATTCCTGAAACCCAGATAAAACATGCCAAGAAAAGCAGATGTTTGAGATGTATGAGAACTGGGAGAAAAGAAAGGGGAGGAGAGCAAGGGTACAGTGTGACCTTCATCTTTATCAGTGCAATATCATCATCCTCTAGAATAGAATACTGTTGATATCCATTCTATTTATATTGTATATTTTTGTAGTGGAGTTTTTTGTAACCATTGGATACAAATATGTATAAAAGTCTATTTAACTAAAATAAAGTATTTTTTTGTAATATGCAAGTGTATCAGTGATGTAGTGTAATGAGTGGGAGAAACAGGAGAATGGGGTGAAAGCTACAGGAAATACCAAACGTAGTCCAAGTTAATGTATAACGTCATTTGTGGGTGTCCATTTCTTGAAGGACGATGATGCTCTTGCTCATGTGTGGGAGGAGATTTTCCAAGGTCATCAGTTTATGACTTATCGTGTTATGACCTAATCTGAGAAAAGCCCATGTAATGGCAGCTAGTGCAATGAAATGACTCGCATACATAATGCAAATCCTGCAATAAACGTACATTTAATACACAAACGAAAAGACTATAAACAAATCAAAGCGTTCTGATAACATTTAATTAAAATTTTAGAATAAAAACAATGCCATTCGGTCACACTATATTTGGATAGTCCAATGTTGATACTCAACTTCCTATCAAGTGACTATAATGTGTCACTAAAACGTCTACTGAGTTTCAAGTGATGAATCTTGGGGTTGAGGTTAATATTAGAGATAGGGTCAGGTTAGGGTTGGGTTAAGGTTTAAAAATGTGGTCAGGGTTAGGGTTACATTATCTGTGGAGATGCACCAAATAGGCAAGTGACACTTTGTTGAAAATCTACTTTTTGTCACCTCATAGTTAGTGGAGTATCAACACTGGACTATCCAAATAAAGTGTTACCTGGCATTCTTACATTACTCGGTTTGTTTCAGTGAAATAAACCACAGCATGAATTGAAACAATATGGATTAGAGAATTTTAAGAATACGATTAACTCAAATAAGTGTAATGGAGATACTGACAAGTGCAGTTTAGCACATGGGCATCAAATACAAATTAATACAAAACGGAAGTTAATTTAATAGAACCATTATGCAGTCGTACACCATAAGCCCTAATGACCACAAATTCTGTTTTACTCTTACATGTGTAAATCCTGCATACTGCTCTTATCACACACACACACACACACACACACACCACACACACACACACACACACACACACACACACACACACACACACTTAACTGTTGAACCACTTGTTTTTTTTAATATTGGTAGTCTTGTCACTGTTAGCCATCAGTTTCCTCTTGTACTGCTCCACCAGACTGTCGAAGCGGTCTTCATCTCTGCTTCTGAAATGCCTCTTTGCTGGTTTAACCTTCTGGAAAACAGAGACAGAGTAGTATAACAGGGCAGCTGTGTGGAATCGACGCACAGTTTTATAAATGAGGCCCCAGACACTGTAGCCTGTCCAAGAGGGCAGACTTAACTTACCACTGGTTCCATGCTGCCAATACTATAGCAATGTCTTTCTTTGGTTATGGGTATAGTGGTCTACTATCTATTTTGCATTTCTATTTTCCACACAAAAGAAAAGAATAACAAGCAAAGACTACATATGAGTGTGCATACAACAGACTATGTATGTACCTGGGTTCTGGACTGTGTGGGTTTTTCCATCACCTGTCGTCCCTGTCGCTCTTTCCTGCTGGGTCCAGCCCTGGCCGTCTTGGGTGGCGGGGCTTGTTGCTTTCCTTTATTACGCATTCTGCACAAGACAGGAGTTCACAATCTGTCACTGCTGAATCGTTGTGATTTTTTAAAATATGGGTTTACTGAAGGCATTTTTCCCCACTCTTATATTTACTGTCCAAGGTTTTGATACAAGGACTGACCATACCTGACAGCTAAACGCGTGTAAATTTTAAAGCTGGGAAATATTGGTTTACATCCTATCCTATAATAAAAGAGAGAAAGAGATAATTTTGTTCACCCATAGTTTGGCCATCTCAGGTGCAATCGCGCTGAAACTTTCAGGACATGTAAACAGCTCCCCGCCGGGTGACCTAACGGAGCCAGAATTTTCATTTTTGTCTTTGGGGCCGTGCGGGACTGTTATCAATTTCAGCCTATCACAGAGCCTCAATTTCAGCGTATCACGGAGCACTATGCCCTTATTTGGGCTATGCGCGCGCACACAGACATTTTATCCAGCCACAGCTTGCCCAGTTAACATGAAACTTACTTACTCCACACTTACTGGACACGATCGCGCTGAAACTTTGAAACTTACTGGAATTTACTCGACACTAAGGGGCCGTGTCCACAGAAAGCGGAGCGCTTTGCATTTCGTTTAAACGCTCTGAGCGCAGCACACGGAGCTGCTCGCGTGCGTTTGAGTACAAATCACAGCTAAAGGATAGCATAACGGTAAACATGAATGCCAGAAAACGAATCCTTGTGATTGCACTTGCGGCGGATCTCGATGAAGATCC
>OMLI01038245.1:0-14129 GCA_900302605.1 Rondeletia loricata
TGGGTTCTAGATCAGCCGTGACACACTCAGAGACCAGGTAGGGAGTTTAACAGGGGTTTTTATTCCCTCGCCACACACACAAACACAATAGACAATGCACTCAATATACTATAAATGGGCGCTCGCTCCGCTGCAGGCCTCCACTCGGCCAGTTGTTCTGGGCAGTCCCCCTCCAGGCCCAGCCGCTACTGTATAAGAAGGGAGAGAGTAATTAGTAATGAGGAACACCTGTGCCAATTACTCTAACCCTGGCACTGCTCCACCCACTCCCACCCACCTTTCCCCTACAGCTGAGCCAAACCACACCCCTCCATCACATATACATTGGCAGAATCAGCTTTGTTCGCATTCGTTTGTGTGTTAGAATTGTGACTTTGAGACCTGTTTTGCCGTGCAATGCATGTGTATGGGGGAGAGAAAAAAACACTATTTTGGAGTATCAAGTTTGAATCTACGGAGCAACTACTTAAGATATCTCGCCAATATTTGGAGTTACATCATGGCAAGGTAACTACACAACCCAAACCTCTACCAAACTTTAATGATGCTTTCAGCACAGTCATTTCATAATAAGATTTTATATTTTTGTTGTTTTATTTACCCAAAACAAAAGTGTGAAATGCAAATGAAAATTGTCACCGCTGGAAATCGCCTCAACAACTTTCTTACCATCACTTATTGAAAAAAATTCCAGCTCTCCAATTCGTCTCACAGACTGAGATTTGAACGAATAGACGGTTAGCCAAATAGCATGCCAGGCATTTCTCCAGCTTTTGTTGCATGATTGATTTGTCTTGTTCTTCTTAAAGTTTTAAATGAATCCACACATTTTCAAATGGAATATGGAAATTGAAAAACAATATTGCAGAGTGAGCAAGTCAAATTAATTAGTTTAACACAATCTATCAGTGCTTGGTTAAAATCAGCTCCAAAGTGCCAATATGAATAAAAACACAACCAAAAAGCATTAATAATGGACCAACCAAGCAGGTGGAAAAATCACTACCGGCCTTCAGCTATTCTACTATGTTTTTGTATTAGCAATCAATAGCACAGCAGCCTACATTCAAGATTGGGAAGAGATTATCCACATGAGGAACTATAGTCTTTTCAAGCAGGAATTATGCTGGAACACAGGTGAAGGTGTTGATGTACAGTACAGGTACAGTTGATGTACCTTATTCCTTGTAATTCCTTTAGTAACACTAAACCTTGCTAAATAAATAACATGATGTGTGTGTGAGTGCACATGCATGCTTGTGCATGTGTTTGTGCGTGTGCATGTGCAAGGGAAGAAAAGCATATCTCGGGTCTGTTTGGCTGCACATTTGTATGCGAGTGTGTGCATGTGTATGTGTGTTCATACACTCATAGATAATTAAACTAGCTGTTTCTCTTCCATTATATGCAGTCAGTTAGATTCGAAATAATTCACAGAGGGCTATCTCCCACTCTCTCATCCCTAATATGGGTAAAACAGCCTCCCCTCCCTTAAAATATGTTACTGGTAAAATGATGAAAAAATACCAACCATTACACCCGAAACTGAGATAGGGGAGTAAAAGAACGACACCAAGAATGTAGGGCAAGGGGAGGAGGGATACATGCATGTATGGAAGGAGGAAAGGAGGGAGGGAATTAGTGTAGGAGGAGACAAGGGAGTTTGTGAAAGATTGAGAGGAAGGAAAAGAGGGAGACTAGGAAGGAAGGAAGGAAATAAAGTAAAGAGGGAGAAAACATAAAAGAAAGGAGAAGGGAGACAAGGAAGGAAGGAAGGAAGGAGGAGAAGACAGCGAGCCAGGGTGAGTAACACACCCAAGACAAACCGGTGCCAGAAATCTTCCCATCTCTCCTCCATTAAAAAAGACCCAGGGTGAAACCACGGCACTCTGGCCTCATCTCAGTCCCTTTCTCCTTATCCTCTAATATGGGTCTTAAAAGTAATTTACAGCAACATATGTGGCGAGGCATCAAAAGTGCATTTAGCTGATAAAGATGCCATCGCTGACAGAAATGTGGTGCCTGGAGCAAGGCTAGACCGCTGTATTCTCCTCTCTCTCTCTCTCTCTCTCTCTCACACACACACACAGACGTTTTCTCTCTACCACCTCCACTCTCTCCCGACTGTCTTTTCTCTTTCATCCTCTCCCTTCCACACCCTCCTTCTTTTCTGTTCTCTATCTTCTCTCTGTTTACCTACCTCCAACTCTCTGTCTTACTCTTCCTCTTATTTTTGGCCACGCTCTTCTCCTCCTATCCTCTCCGTACGCCTGCCTCCTCATTCATATCCCTATGTCGCCCTCCTTCCTCCTCTCCACCTCCTACTCGGCTCTCCCTCCTTCTTCATTCTGATTTCATGGCCATTTAAAGGAAACCATGGGATACAACCCCCTGCGCAATGTTTTCCAAAATATGTAAGCCTTATTCAAGCCATGGTGGCTCACTGGCCAGGATCTTATTCCCTGTTTCTGTGGCATGAAGCAGCTTAGGTACAATTGCAGTCCCCTGGACAGGACGCCTGTATCTCACAGGGAGATGCCAAGCAGCGAGGCACCTGGTCCCACTTTCTAAGTCTTTGAAATGACTCGACCGGGGATCAAATCCCAAACCTCCTCCACTAACATTTGAACAACAGCCATTCTCAACCCTTCCTTCTTGTCCTTCTTCACTCTCTCCCCCCTTTCCTCTCTCTCTCATCCATCTCTCTCTCCTCTACTTCCTCTCTCATCTATCTCTTTCTCTCTTTATCTCTCACTCCCCCGCCCTCTCTTTCTCCACTCCACTCTGTCCCTAGATTTACAGTATTGCCTTTCGGCTTCTTCCCCGTAAATACTACACCCCTCTACCCTCTCTCTCTCTTTCTCTCTCTTTCCCAGACAGTGTGATGTGGGTAATGTGCTGTTGTGCTAATGGGTTCATTTTTCAATATCTACCTCCTTCTTTTATCCTGTCTGTGCGGAGTCGACTTCATGGTAGTGAGCTATTGGGATATGATGAGGATTACGATTTTCAGTCATTACCTCAAAGTGAAGATTCCCCCCTAAAATAATTCAAAAGGTGATGTTATTCCTATGATCTTGGATGGTCATGGTTCATGTACATTAACTAGTCTCTCCTACAGTTAGAAACATGGGAGCCAATTCTTCATGCTACAATAATATAGTGACATTTAACAATAATCGTCATGAACTGGAATCAAAAAAAGTATGTGATAGATGCCACAGCCTGCAGAGCCACCAGGGCATCCCCATGGTAGTGGTATTTTGTGCCCACTTAGTATGGAAAATAACATTATTATTATTACTGACATCTCTCCCATGTTGTCTCTCAGCAGCACTCAAAATGTGTTTCTGTTATTTACACGAAAATCAGTGTGTGTCAGAGTTTTGCTATGGAGTTTACTTGAAATTAGAGGAAAATAGAGCGCCCATATAGAAAGATGAAACATTCCATCTGATGATTCTGAACCTGAAAGATAAGTGCGAGAAAGTGATGAAGGGGGTGTGGAGGAATAAAAGGAATAGGGGAGAGAAAGCAAGACAGGCACCTTTTTGTTGGTGTCAACATCGTTTGAAAAAGTGATAGAAATCAACCCTGCCTCGCCAACTTATCTCTCTAGTCTGAGATGATGTTTCTACTTTGACAGCGCCGGAAGTGTCCCTGCTTCTGCACGTGTATATGTGTGTGCTAGATTTATTTACATGAGCATTTGTGTGCCCACGACATCTCCAAAGGAATGTGTGAGTGTGTGTGTGTGTGTGCAAACAGATAAGGCTTTGAGCGTCTCAGATTTTTCAGAAACCTAACGCAGGCTTGATGCCCTTGCTGTCTGATCAAAGGATACGGGGCTTGTTTCATTACCTTTGACGGGGGAACAAATTTGGATGTTTGCCTGCCTCTCTCTCCCTATCGCTTTCTGTCCCTCTCGCTGTCTCGCTCTCTCTCTTTCTGCCTGCAGGGAGAGGAGAGCGTAGGTTATCAGAGAAAACCTATGCATCGGAGAACCCTTTTAACCAGGTGGAAAAGCTGTGCTGCTTTGGAATGCAGGAAGGCTGGCTGGCTGCGCTGCTGATTCACGCTGTATTAGTGGGAACGTGTGTGTGTGTGTGTGTGTGTGTGTGTGTGTGTGTGTGTGTGTGTGTGTGTGTGTGTGTGTGTTTTTTGAAAGCTTTGGTTATTAGGAAACTGGGTTACCTTTCCTTCCTATAGCATGGAATATACCATGAAATATCAAAAAGTGTGACTGAATTCTTTTTTTCATACAAGTTATTCCTTATGTTATGTTTAACTGTACACCCCCATCAAAGTTATACGAAAAACACCCTCATCAGGGCAGTATTATGCCTCTTTAGGGCACTAGGGTGGCGCAGTGAGTAGGGAGGCTGACCTTCAATCGGAGGACCCGGGTTCAAGACCCCGTGTCGGCAAGCATCCACCCTGCCGAAGGGTCCTTGAGCAAGACACTGAATACCTACCAGCTAAAGGGATGCTGTTCTGCAGCTGACCCTGACCTCTGACCTCCCTGTGGAGAGGGGAATGTGAAAAAAGAATTGTCCTACCGGGAGCAATAAATCATTATTTATGAAAAAGGTGGTAACTTATGTTGTCATGCCCATCTAGTGACATCAGATGGCATCAATACTGATATAGCAATGACAGACATTCCACTTTTTAGTGCAAGCTTGCTGCACTGTAGTTTGCATTTGAGTAATTGTTTGGGGAATTCCAATTTTTCTCTTTTCAGCCTCCATAAGGCAGAATAAATTATCTTTTTAGAGAAATTAGTAGTTTATAATTTGTAGTTCAATATGCCTACCCATTTATATTTTACATCTGAACAAGGACAGTGGCATAGACATGAAGTAGCCTACACAGTTCAGCAGTATTGCAGAGAGGAGGCGAGTGAATGATCCTGGTTCAGTGTGTCGTCTGTAGACACTGTCATGCCTCCTAACGTCCACTAGGGGCAGATAGGCTAACCATGAGTGAGTGAATGAATATGTATATATGACTGAGTTACTTTCTGGATCCATGAGGTGCTTCAAATCTAAAAATGTTAGGCCACAGTTGCCACTGCAGTATGAATGACAGACAGATACAGGATACATGCATCTTGGGGGACTCGTATCATGCCTCCCTCTGATGTTTACCATGTACCATTTTCTGCTCAAAATCACATTACTTATGCATTATTCACAAGCAAATATGAACACATTTGTACGGAAAGCCCTTTTAATATATGCAATCTAAAAGACAGCACTGTGCCTTTATTATCACATGGCCAGGCACGGATGTTTCATATTTTATTTTGCCGTGCATTCCGGTGCCTTTCAGTGTTCCTAACATATGGAACTATCTGATAAATTAGGCACAATGTACAGAGTAACTCACGCAGACACTCTTCAATGAAAGAGCAGCGTACAATCTGTAACGACCCTATGCCTGCAAAAACTAGCAAATCTAGTTAATTAGCAATCTTCACGCTCTCTATATAGTCTTCCTGTGAAAAGTGTATAAAGGGGCTGAAAAAGATAATGAGACCTCAAACCATGAAGGTGGCACAGAAGTTTGCAGTTCATAAATCTTGCAGTGCTTTAAGCCACAGCTGTAGCTTCTATTCTACCCTGATTAATTCATTTATCATAAACCAAATGCCTTCTATATGTGACTGCAGAGAAAGAGGGGAGAAAAAGGAAGGAAGTGAAGGAGAAGGATGTGGAGGAGCTGTGGACAGAAAAAAGAAATAAAAAAAGGAGACTGATAGAGGTGAAGGTTAATTAGGTATTGTGTCAGCAAGGTGTAGGAAGGTGGTGTTCTCTGCCAAAGCCTGGAATAATGCCTGTCATTTTGAGATGGATTACTCAACAAGACCAGGAAATAAAGTACCACAGGTAACTGGCATAGTATAGCAGTTGTTGGTTGAGGACCTCCCATCTTAGCATCAACTCCTTTAGGAATAGAGAAAAAATGGCTGACGTTCTCATTGATTGCATTTTTTTGACTATACGTTAGGGCCAAATCATGGAACCTGCTCAGTGTATAGAAGACTGTGTAAACTTTCAATTCCAGTAACAGAAAAAAATTATGGCTACAATAAAAATTATAGGCTATTGAACAAGAACATATAAATGAACAGTGATGAATGAGCCAATATGAAAAATGGTCAAGGTGGATGACATGAAACTGTCTATGGAATAAATGGCTACTTGAATAAACGGGTTAAGAACAGAATTCTCTGCATGTAAACACAGCCCTTGTCTTAAAAGAGAAATTAAAGTCTTTTTTTGTAAAAACTCATAAACCCTGTGGATGGGAGTCTAGGGTACCAAGAGCTCAGCTGATTGTATTTTTATGTAGTTTACTTCTCAATCTGCAGACTTTTCTCAAGACGAGCAAGATACAACACGATCACAGTTAAACTTTCATCTAGTGGCAAGAGGTGTGAAGTGGCAGAGTGAAACGTCTACTACATAAAGATACAATCAACTGCGTTCTACACCTCTTGACTTCTCTCTTTCAAAGATAAGAATAATAATAATAATGGATTGGATTTATATAGCGCCTTTCCATCACAGTGTGATGCTCAATGCGCTTACAGAAACCATTATTCATTCATACACATTCACACCGGTGGTGGTAAGCCGTAGTCACAGCTGCCCTGGGGCAGACTGACGGAGGCGTGGCTGCCAATCTGCGCCAACGGCCCCTCCGACCACCACCAAGATCATTCACACACATTCACACGAGGCAAGGTGGATAAGGGGTTAAGTGTCTTGCCCAAGGACACATCGGCATGTAAACCGCCAATCCTTCAATCATTGGCCGACTGCTCTACCTACTGAGCTACAGCCGCCCCTCACAAATATCACATTTGCATGTATGAACACCCCTGCACACGCACACACGTGCACTTAATCACGCCTGCAAGTCCACTTGCACAGACACTCATACACACAGACGCACAAACACACACAGGAACACAGGCACATGTACGTGCACATTCATTCTCTCACTCACGTGGTCAAAATGACGTAATTGCGGCCAAAATGACTGGGCGCATTGGAGTCACGTGTGATGTTGTGGAACACCTGAAATTTTAAACTACGTGGACAATAATAATAATAATGGATTGGATTTATATAGCGCTTTTCCAAGTGCTCAAAGCGCTTTACAGAAACCATTATTCTTTCATACACATTCACACCGGTGGTGGTAAGCCGTAGCCACAGCTGCCCTGGGGCAGATTGACGGAAGCGTGGCTGCTAATTTGCGCCAACGGCTCCTCCGACCACCACCAAGATCATTCATACACATTCACACGAGGCAAGGTGGGTAAGGGGTTAAGTGTCTTGCCCAAGGACACATCGGCATGTAAACTCAGCAGGAGCGGGAATCGAACCGCCAATCCTTCGATCATTGGACGACTGCTCTACCTACTGAGCTACAGCCGCCGCGCCTCCGACAAACCGGAACTCCCGGATGATTCCGGTGGCGTTCTTTTTTTCTTGTTGGGGGGATGTGGAGAGCTGCATTTCCCTACAGCCCCACCAAAGTGCTGGAGTTTTCAGGGGCGCAGTCGTCATGTGAAGCACAAGAAGCATGAATGCCAAGGTGCACGGACGGCACGTCTGCGGCTCCCGCACGTCTAGCCGTACAGGTAGCATGAACAAATCCTTAGAGGTGAGCGCTTGGTTGGATGAGAGGAGCTCCTTCCACAATTCTTTTGGGACCCAGGATGAATTATTGCACTCACCTCCTCTGGTAAAGAGGGAGAGAGACAGAGAGAGAGAAAGAGTCTGTAAGTACTTGTTGGGTTGTCTGAAGTGGTAGATGAGACTTTTCCCTGGGGAACTCCACTCATCTCCTCTTGTCTGATCTCCTCTCCCCTGCCTTCTCCGCTCACTCTCTCCCTGTCTTTCTTTCTCCAATTCTCACTTATTTTTCCTCCCCTTACATCCCCAAACCCTTATCTCTCTCTCTCTGCCTCTCTCTTTCTCTCTACACACCCATCTGACACTCATTTTCAACGTCTCTCTCCCCTTCCCTCTGATCCTTCCCTCTTCCCTTTCTCTGTTTTCTCCCTCTATTCCTCTTCCTCTGTCTGCTTCCATCTCTTTCTTTCTTCCTCTTCCCCCTCTAACTATTTCTAGCTACATCTCTCTCTCTCTTGTTCTCTCATTCTCTCTCTTTCTCTCCACACATGCTCTGATCTTATGTGACAGAAGTCGCTTTAAAGACTTCTGTTGCCTCTGCTTTGTGTAGGAAAAAGCACACACACACACACACACACACAAATGCAAAGACACTCACTAATTAATGCACACATTCTCCCTCACTGACACAGTGAGTCTATCCTTTGCTCTGTCTCTAGTGCTTGCACACACATACAGTACAACGCACATGCACACAAAAATGCAAAACACACGCGCACACAGACACACACACCTTGCCCCTGCTCCAGAGGCCCCAGAGCAAACACTGTTATCAGCACTGCACAGGAACAGACCAGTGACTCAGCCTCTGTGTGTGTGTGTGTGTGTGTGTGTGTGCGTGTGCGTGCGTGCGTGCGCAAAGACTCACAGTTTCAGTCTCAGATGTACGGTGGCCGAGACAGGCAATCGGCGCTACATAAACTAAATGCAAGCGGCAAAAACAAAATGCGCTGCAACAAAGGAACACTACATTAACCAAACGCACAACACAAACCCACAACGGAAATGACTTAAATTGCAGTCGGACCACATAAGAGGATTGACCAAATTGTGGAAATGTTTGCTGTGATCAAACGAGCAGTGGGACCAGTCGCTATTGAAGTTGTAACATAAAAGTTAAGAGTTAATACAGTTATTATGCTATACAGTTACTATATTAGTTATTTTGCTACATATCAGGAACAGCAAATGAGTTGTATTAGAAAACAACAATATATCAATGTAATCAAAAAAGCTGCTGCATAATAACTGCTATACACAGTTTCCTATTTATTTTTTTTAAATGTAAAAATAAGATGGTGTCAGGAGTGTAATCCATAGAATCTCAACTCACAAGCATGACTTTTACAAGAAAATTTGTAAATAAATATCCATACAAAATGTTTCACAAAATCTATCCTACTGTCCTTGCTAGCCCAGTGGTCCGACCGCAATTTAAGTCATTTCCGTTGTTGTATTTGTTGTGCATTTGGTTAATGTAGTGCTGCTTTGTTGCAGCGCGTTGTTGTATTTGTTGTGTGTTTGGTTAATGTAGTGTGTTCCTTTGCTGCAGCGCGCTTTGTTTTTGCCACGTGCATTTAGTTGATGTAGTCTCGGCCACCGTACAGACGTCTCCAGCGCTCTCTGCTCTCAGAGCTGCAAGGACACGCACACACACACACACACACACCCCTTGTCTACGCTCAGTGGGCTATTTCTCACTTTTCTACCCATGCTCTGAAAGTACAGCACACGATTGCTACTCTTTTTTTTTTGCTGCGACCAGCAGCTAGTATAAGTCACTCTGTCAGTCCCAAAAATTACAAAAAACTTTACTGCACGTGTGCCAATGCAGGACACAGCTATAAAGCCTCCATGAGCCTAAATGCTACATCACTTTGAGTTTAGCTCAGTTGGTAAAGCATAGATTTGCCGTGCCAGAGACCCCGGGTTCTAGGCCTATGTCCACCAGACGTGTCCAGGGCATGTGTCCCCTCAATTTCCAGAGAGTGGACTTTTGGGGATATAAAATTAAACTTTTCATTCTACTAATTTATAAGATTTAGACGTAATCATTTAAAATTGCATGAGTCAAATGCATATTAGGACGGGAACTGTTCCTAGAGCATAGCTCTGTAGCGTCATTAGTGGTTATTGCCTCCACCTGGAGTTGTGTCTATTTAACTGTCTCTGCTCTTCATTGCAGTTGTTGAATCTTGAGCAGTGTTTCACTCAGGAGTCTCGCCGCCCGATTGTCAAGCTGTGGTTTAACGTGTTTCTAGTTTAGTTGTAGAAGCCTCGTTGGCTTGTTTACCTCTGTTTATTTCTGCTTGGTCAATAAAAGACCAGTGAACTCAATTGTGATTCAGCCTGCCTTCTTGTCTTTCCTGCACTTGAGTCCTAATTATCAGTGTTAAAGCAAGATTCAGCCAACTATGGACTCGGCAGGAGATGAGCAGCTTTGCTCAGTGCTGCAGTATGTGGGTCAGTTGGCTAACCAACCCAAGAGCACCCAAGAGACTTTCACAGAGGCTATGCAGCAATTCCTCCCGGAGCGTCAGCGGATTTCCATCGTTGAGGATCAATTAGCCACTCTCTCTGTCTCGGTACAGCAGCTCGTCGTGGGTATACAGCATTCCAGTGCAGAGCAGCGGAGACCAGCCAGTGAAACGTCAGCATCCCCATCACCTGTGGCCGCTGCTGCTGGAGTCGCTCAGTCGTCACCACCCAGAGAGCAGGAAGCCAGTCTGCCATCCCCGGAGAGATACGATGGCACACCGGAGAACTGTAAGTTTTCTGGTACAGTGCGACCTAGTTTTCCAAGCACAGCCTTCCAGGTTTGCCACTGATATAACTAAGACATTTTATCCTGTTTTTGTTGTCTGGGCGGGCTTGGTCTTGGGGCACAGCTGTGTGGGAGAGAAGGTTGCTGGTCTGGAAGAGCTACACAGCCTTTACCACAGAGCTCCGACATGTGTTTGACCATCCTACCTCCAGTCCAGGGGCAGGTCACCGTCTTCACGCTCTATGCCAAGGCAGGGGGACTGCAACAGACTATTCCATTGAGTTCCGGACCCTGGCAACAGAGTGGCTGGAACGATGAGGCTCTGAGGGTGGCGTTTTACCAGGGTCTGTCAGAAGAGATCAAGGATGAACTTTCCTCCTGGGAGGAGCTCGACAATCTGGAGGGGCGCATCTGGCTAGCCCTTTGGATTGACAGCTGGCTGAGGGTGCGACGCAGAGAGCGGCTGGGTCGGTCCAGTCTATTCTCTGCATCCCGCATCAGTTGGCAGGTCAGTCTGATGCCCTCATTTGCTTTTCCACCTGCTCCAAGGTCTGCGTCTCCATCTAGTCCTGAGGAGCCCATGCAGATTGGGGGCATGCACATCTCTGCTGAGGAGCGGCGCAAGCGACAGCGAGAGGGGCGCTGTCTCTATTGCAGGGCACAGGGACACCTGCGCGCCACCTGTCCTCAGCGGCCAAAAGAGGAGACCCGTCAGTAAGCAGGGAAGTCCTGATGGGTCAAGTCTCCCTTCTAACCTCCCCCTCCTCCCGGGTCTTCCTACCAGCCACTCTGACCTGGGGAGGAAATCAGCGTTTGTGGACTCTGGGGCTGCTGGTAACCTCCTAGACAAGACACGGGCCCGGGAGAGGGGGGTTCCAGTCCATCAGTTAAAGAAGCCGCTGGGGATTACTGCATTGGATGGCCGACCCCTCGGTTCTGGACTGGTCACCAAATGTACTGGGGCCTTGCAACTAAGGAGGGGGTACTGTCTCACCCACGCAGCGTCAGCAGTCCTGATCATTAGTGGTTATTGCCTCCACCTGGAGGTGTGTCTATTTAACTGTCTCTGCTCTTCATTACAGTTGCTGAATCTTGAGCAGTGTTTCACTCAGGAGTCTCGCTGCCCGATTGTCAAGCTGTGGTTCAGCAAAGTTATTGTTGTCGAAGAGAAGAGGTTGGTGAATGTGAAATGAGATAATTTTTTTTTTTTTAAATCTATATTTACTAAGCTGTTTGGCTGTATTAAGATCACCATATCGCTTGCCACAAACTTATTATTTGTAGCTACAAACTTTCTAGCTAACGTTACCTAGCTGGTTGATGACTAGCTTAGTGGACTAACCACTTTTATAAAAACAGCAGTGATGAGCACTGAGCAACCCATGATGTAAGTTGGTGAAATAGCTTGTTCCCTTACTGCTCTGTGCTCAATTATGCAAGCTGTTTTCTACAACCACCACAGCCTGTATAATAAGATGCTGAAATACATTTGATATTTCAGGTAATGATGCAAAAATAATTTCATATTTTTTTCTGCAAAAAGACCGATAGCAGCAGCCCCCCTTGTTCCAGCAATGCAGGAGGTAGGCTGTAACTAAGATATAGCATAGGCAAGGTAAGATGCATTTGCGCTTTCGCTCTCTCTCTGGTTGTTGGGTTAGTTGTGGTAGTGGTGGGTCAGATACACATAGTCACCACAAATAAATCTTTGTATGTGGAAACACTGGTGTATGGGTACCTTCGATAAATCTTGCCCACTTTCTCGTATCAGTACGTTTGAGACAGTTGATGTATTAAGCTGTTGATACAGTGGGTATATTGTGAAGCAATTATTAAAGATTTGTAAGATGGGCTGCTCACAAAATCAGGTAATACCTCTCTGTACAAGCTGTTGGGCTATTGATGATCTCACATATAAGAGGCACTGCTATACCCTTTTTAGCACAGTATTGCTGAGATAGCAATTCACTTTTGAGTTGTGGCTTTTTATTTAGTTAAAAATGTCACTGTGGCCATGAAGTTGTGAAAATGTCCCCCCCCCAAAATTCTGGGTGCACGCCCCTGATTGAAACAATGAATGATGATACCCACTCACTATAAAGTCCATATAGGAATATTATAGTCATGTTTCGCTCTGTTTTTGCTGTATTTTAACTACCTTTTTTTTTTCTCTGGGTTTGATTCCTCTGTAGCCTAGTTTGTTATCCATCTTGCCAACTCTGTGCCTATAAATGAATATACAGCCTAAAGTAACCTTTTTTTATTGTATGAGTTTCCTGACTAGAGCCACAGACTGAAATTAAAAAATGTGACATGACTGCCACGCCTTCTTAAAGCACCAAGCTGGTTGCAGCTAATCATGAATTACGAGCTTTTTTTTCTGTCCACATGAATCTGTCACATTTTGAACTGATTATGATTTGGCAATAGTTGCTAAGAATCTGTAAAAAATCTCTGATTCCTCCAAAAGTATACTATGGTTGTTCACTTGTATTAAAAAAAAAGATTTTGTAAAAAGTAAAACATTTAATATAGCTTTTAATCATTACGTTTAGTATGATGGTTCAAGCTGTAGGATGGTAAAAAAAGAAAAGAAAAATTCTGCAGCTCGTAATTCAAATCTGTAATTCAAATCTGGGTTCAAGTCTGTGTCATGGCCCTTGTTGTTTAAAATCTGTTAATAATTTTACTACTCATCCACACACACACACACACAACTGAGGATGACCTGGTGAAAACCACCCTGTGGTGCCAAGTACTGTTTCTTTGGATGGCACAACAGAATGCATGGATTTGCCAGCTCACCATAAGTTGCTGGATCAAAGTGAGAAAAAATTAACGAACAAACCAACAGGGATGAGTCAGTTGACTTCAGAAAATATCACTGTTCTCTGAAGAGCTACCCACTGACACATTGCACTCTCTCCAATGTCCTGTTTGCATAATGCGTTACATTTAGCTAAAAAAAGTGTTGAGTATCATCATACCCAAAGATCTTCACCCTATTTTCAGTCTTGATTTGGAGTTGACTCCCACTTTGGTTTTAGTCTTGAATGGGACTGTAGAATGAGCAGTGGCGGGTCTTGGACACTGACGCAAGGGGGGCGGAGCTCTCTTTAGAGGCCCCCCCCCCATGAAAATATGCACCCTCACTCATATCCAACTTATTGCGCGCATTACACAGTAAACCCCACATATCCGGCACCAATCAGGTGCACTTACAAGGTTTTGTAAACAATTGTATTTAGAAAATGAATAAATTCCTGGGATATAATAACAGTGTTATCCAAAAAGCACCACGGCGGATGCTTTATAGCCAATATCATGTCATCATAATTAAAATAAACACCACGGAGGATGCTTATAGCCAATATCATGTCATGTCGTCATAATTAAAATAAACACCACGGCAGATGCATTATTTAAGCAATAACAAACGAGGGACTATACCTGGTTTTAGCACGGCTGCTGCGTTCGCAGGCACCTCGAGTTATATTCCTTTAACGTTAGATTTAGTTGCTTTTAACTACTTGAGTCGTTTTTAATCCATGCTTTATCTGACTAGACTGTTTGATTTTTACCGCTCACACAAGATAACACAACACACGTGCGATTTCTGGCAGCCGAGCCAGCCAATCAGTGTCCAAAATAAA
>OMLI01038266.1:0-11570 GCA_900302605.1 Rondeletia loricata
TAAAACAAAGAAATGACATTGTTGCATGTCTGAACAGAAACGGTCTGATTGCCATCTATTCATATTGTGATTGGGGATCGTTTACCAGCCTATTCATCATCTCATTCATACGATGGTTACCACCGCTCACACCTTCAACGACCGGCAATAGATACTCAGGCATGCTTTTGTAACAGTATCGTCATATGAATGGCCGGATGACTCCAGTCTAAAATAAAAGAAAGCACATGGCTACAATAACCTAAAACAAACAGCTCCAGCAATCCCGTTGTCCTACTTCCTGTCGGGAATTCAACCAGTCCGCTTGTTTTACCCGTAGGGTCGCTTACGCGTTGTTGAGATTTGGGAGGTGTGCGCGTAGGCTCCTCTGCGAGCCTCTGCGACCTACGGTTACCCATAATACCCTTCGCTGCGTAGCTACGCAGATACGTTTACGTGTACCTCCGCAGAAGCATAAATCCCACTTTAGCTGTAGCTCCCAGCTCCCTAAAGCTGCGTTATTGGAACTTTAATGGGATCGTCTTCATGATACTAAGGCCAAGGATAATAGGTGACAGTTTGAGCCACGGAGCAGCCGTTTGGAAACCGAACGCTACAACACAATGCAGGTATGTAGTTTAGTACGCCTAGGATTGGGGCGCTAGTAATGGCACGTCAGAAACAAAGCCATCTAGTGTCCCTTTGGGGCTAGTGTCAACCTATACAGTTTCCCCGTATAAAATACGTTTTTATAATAACCCCTTTTGGCCAGTGGGCGCGGACAGTTAACCAGTTCTAAGTTGGCCCATGATCAACCTTTCTACAAAGTTTCGTACAAATCCGTTCATTAACTTTTTGAGATATCCTGCTAAATGACAAACGGACGGACGGACAGACAAACAGACGGAGGTGAAAACATAACCTCCCAGCCAACTCTGTTGGCGGAGGTAATAACTTCAGTCTGCTGCTAGCTGTTACCGACACAGAGGTCAACCCCTTAATTCTTTGGAATTTGGAAGAGATTTCTAGACAAATGCATCTGATCTCATACAAAGAAAGTGTGGTTGGGCGCCCCTCACATCCAGTTCCGATAAGCGGAATTGAACCTTACTTATTAGCTCGCAGAACAGTTGCAGACATTGGAGTCAATTAACTCCTAGTTTAATTGCTACGTGTGTCGGACACCGTGCCCAGTGAAACATCTTAGCATATTATGAAGCAGGAAATACAGAAATAAATAAATACTGAAATAAATTAGTAAGGAAATAAATTCATAATGACATTTTTTCTTTTCTTGATTACTCAATTGCAATTTTACTCATTTATTTATTGAATTATGTTTACTTTTTTCAATTTATTTACAGATTTCTCTGCATAATACTTTATACATTTGTTTATTTTTTATTTATTAATAGATTTATTAATTTCTTTCTAATTATGGCTAATTCTGTCCTCTATAGTGTGAACCTAAAGGAACCAAATACAAAAATGCAAGAAAGTAAACTTTTCCACTATGGTTTTGATCAAAGTAAACAAACTGTAGGTGCGATCACACCTTTAGTGGTTAGAGAAACTGTCATGTAACCAGAAGGTTCTAGGATCAATCAATAGCTATGTGTCCCGTCGAAGCGTCTTTGAGCAAGACATTGAACCCCTAGCTGTTCACTCATTGTAAGTTGCTCTGGATAAGACCATCAGCTAAATGCTTTCATTGTAAACTGTGATATAATTAAGAGCTACAGAATATGTTGTATTATTTTCTCAGAGTGAAGCCATAAGCAGCGATGGCAAAACAGACTGCAAGTTTCACTCTCTGTTGTCTTTTCCACCCTCACTCCCCATTCTTTTTCTTCCTCTATTCTATGACCAGTAAAAAAATAAAATAAAAAAATAGACAAAGTGCTGATCTTTGGACACTTCTACGCCACAGGGTGTGTTGTCTTTCTGTACTAGTAATGAAGAGTGTGAGAAGTGGGGGTGAAATACTGCAAATATACAGCTAGATTATTTTTCATGTCACAGCTTGCAGTGCTGCTCATGCAGAGGCAACGCTTGTGATATATGATTACAAATAAAGCCTAAGGCTAACACACACACAGCATATGATTGTCTAAACCACAAAGAATACCAAAATGATGCAACATATTTAGCTCGTACCTAGCCCAAGAACTATCCGGAAAGTTTGATTAAAATATATTGTAGTCCAGACTAGTGTAGGACAGTTGAATTGTAGCCGGCTGCATAGAGGCTCACCTCCGCATTTAACTGTGAGGTGTGTTGAACTTAAGTAACCCTGTGAGCTACCATAAAATAATGCCACATAGATTTAAGGGCAGAGGGCAACTCTGACTGCAGAGTACAACCTTCACAGAGCAAACCTTGACATTGGGCCTCAACCCAAACCTTCCTTCATAATCAGATTTTTGGTAGCTATAGTTAAACATGACATTATGTTTTCAGCTTAGGTCTGTGTGGTCAGACAAGTGTTCAGAGAGCAGGATCTTGATTTGCATTTAGTCAAGCCCAAATGTGTCCCAATGTGACAGATGAATGGTTGTGGCTACAGTAGAGTGCTCAAGTGGAACAGCTAGAAAGTCCAAAAAGACTGGCAGAGGTACTTGTTTGGATGTTGAATTCAAGTTAAAACCTTGCATTAGACTGGTCTGTAGTAAAGTCTCATGAGAATGTTGGGGTTTCACAAGCATGACTGGCGTTTAGTCCTGATGCATGCAAATAAGGCGTTGGAGTGTCATTGTAGTTCATATACTAGAATTAGCGCTGTGAACGCCTGGCTTGGAAATACCAGTCTACCCAGTCCAAGACCCATAAACACAGAGTACACCAAGTCATCCCAGCCATAAAGGACATCAAGAGAGCAGGAGAGGATGTTCAAGATTTAGTGCTGCTCCAGGCTGTCTTTTATAATAGTGAACCAGAACACACTAATACCAGGCTACAGTGTTACACTTTGTCCAACAGAAAATAAGCAACCTAGCACAACGGCCTATGTTGTTCGAGTTCTAATCACATCTTTCTTGCTCACTTGCACATGTAAACAAAACTCAGACATTTGCAGGGCAGGAAACAAACTTTTTCATCTACAGGCCACAGTGGCTAGTGAATGTCAAAACCCACTGAACACTTAACTATTGTACCAAGCAAACAGATTTTTAGTCCAGAAGCAAATTATGTCACCTGTCAAAGAAGCTGGTAGACAGCCTTACCAGCCACAGCTAAAACAAACCACAGTACCAGCAACTGGCTTGTGGCTGGTATTAATTTTCCACCCTACATAATAAATTACCATGCTCACTTTCTGTTCTGGCATACCTGTCAATGTACAGCAGAAGTGAGGGGGCAGCCATCCTGCTCTGTCACCATAAACAAATCCACAGAATCAAAATCCTCTTCCTAAAAAAACCACAAACTAAAAGAAACAGATTCCCAGAGGTGGAGCTTTCTCTCTCTATCTCCCAAAAAAGTTAAGAGAAAACAAGGAGAGTGGAAACTCCAGATGATGGAAGTCAAAGCTCTCCTTCAGTCGAGACTCAAGTCCATAGTTCCTTTGGTTCTAGTTACAGAGAGGAAAAAGTAGGACGTCTAAAAAAAACACACAGCCACGGGTTCGGGCAAACTGTGTGTTGTGTGAGAGATTGTAAAGCAACAGCCTGTTACTCAGCCTCCCCGCCTCCTGAGTGAAGGGGTTTGACTAAGCAGATGGGAGGGGAGAAATGGGAGTGGGGCAGGAGTTTGCGTGAAGGGCAGGGAGGGAATGAGTAACTTCCCCATGTGAGGGAGTCGGGTGGGGTTTGGGGGTGATAGAGTGAAACAATTGCATTGAGTGGTAAAGGGAGGGTGGGTCATGGGAGGTACTGTGTCTCAGCTTGTGACAAACAGCAGTAGGCTTATTACAAAAAACAAAAAAAACAATATATTCCTCATTACTAATTTCAAAAGTAATATTTTTTACTTAACTTATTAATCCTGGGGAGCAGTAATTTGTTAAGCTACTCATTACATTACTGTTCTGTTGCACCCCAAAATTGGAGATTGCATTCTGTTTTACCTTCAGAAATTGCTTGTGTTTCTGTGAATGATAAGGGAAACCAAACAGCATTGATGTCCGTGGTTCTTGTTGTCCTTTTACTCTATAAAATAAAAGTAGTGGGAATACCGAATCATGAGACAAGGAGTGGGATATCGTTTTTGGACATTTAGAGGGGGTGGTAACAAAAGTAACAAATGATTGTTTTGATTGGTACCTGTAATATTAGTAATGAAATTGAGACAGTAATTTGTTACTTTTCATTACTGGAAAAAGTAATATTACTGTGACATATTACTGTATTCTTTATTTATTTCTTTACATGTTACTACCCAGCTCTGGTAACAAGTGCTTAAAACCTTGAAGAAAACCTTGAACCTCTCTCTCAATCTCGCAAACACACAAACAAAGTCATAAAACAACATGGCAGGTGTCAGGTTACAGCTGCGAGTGAAGGGAATTATCACCTAGCTGCCTGATCAAAACAAAACAAGACATAAGAGTCTAATAACGGTGTGGCTTCCCTGCAATCTCCAGCCACGGCAGCCCACACACAAAGTCCCACCCAACGCTAGCCAGCCAGCTATCTAGCAGCCAAAGCTAGTCAACACAAAAACACAGACCGAGCGTTAGCGCTAGCCAGCCAGCGTTAGCTATCATCATAGCTACATCATAGCAACCCGCCGCATCTCAGCTCCGCCTGTGTGCCGTCTGAGTGTGCTATCAAATTCATGTAAGCTCCGACGCCTAGCTATCATCATAGCTACATTGTGTTTCTTGCTGCACACCGCCGCATCTCAGCTCCGCCTGTGTGCCGTCTGAGTTGCCCTCAATGTTGCGTGACGTCATGCACGTAACAGCGTCAGCTGTGATTGATGCACGTAGCAGCGTGAGCTGTGATTGGTCCACTTCTGGATACAGACAGACAGACAGACATACATACAGACGAACGCTGTTCTAGAAGGTGTTGCCACACCGTAAAAAAGTTTAACAAGGCGCTACGAAATCCCCCTGACCCTCCATCCAACTCTGAGCTGGGGGAAACACAGAGCCTCAACAGAAAGGGGAATCGGGCAAGACAGTGAGAGGAAATGAAAGCAGAACTTGGTGAACATTTTATTTTATGTTTTTAATGGCTCCACGTGATGAGGGCCTGCTGGATGTGAAAATTAACTTAGAATCACTTCAGGGAAGTTGAAACAGCTCTGTGAACTTCAGCCCTCAATTTTCAATATACCATTTTCAAGGTATAGGCTGTAGCATGGATTCATTATAAATCATTATCATTCATTATCAACACGGACAGCCAGGGGGGAGCACAAAACTACACTAATTGTATGTAAATGTGACTTGATAATAAGAGCAATGATTTTGCAGAGAAACTCACTGCAAAATGATTTAAAGTTGAGAGTGGTGGTCTCTCAGTGAGTTTTTACTGCTAATGAAGTATACTGTGGCAGACTCAACTAGACTGCACTCGGGCGAGGTGCCAACTTGCGCCTTATAGCCAAATGTGTTTTTGACACCCATGACCTTGACCTTTGGACCTCAAAATCTAATCAGCTCCAGGGTACCTTGGGCTGAATATATGTACCAAGTATGAACATCATAGGGTTATTTGTTTTCGAGTTATGGTGCGAACATACATACCTACCCACAGACCCACCCACCCACATACAGACGGCACTGAACACCCTACTTGCACGCCTCGCTGGCGCAAGTAATAAGGAGTCGTCTTTGCTTTGTTAGGTCAAGATTA
Source organism: Rondeletia loricata (assembly GCA_900302605.1). Taxonomy (NCBI): domain Eukaryota; kingdom Metazoa; phylum Chordata; class Actinopteri; order Beryciformes; family Rondeletiidae; genus Rondeletia; species Rondeletia loricata. The sequence continues at coordinate 5,784 of OMLI01038266.1, forward strand.
AAAATGGTTTGGCCTATGAGCCTGCTGCTCTGATATTGGACCATTACCTTTTGGTGTACTTATATAGGACATGTTTTTGTTGTTTCTGACTTTGACTGTATTTTGATTTCATACATTGTTTTACCATACTCTTTCTTTTATGTGACTTTGTATTTTGACTACATTGTTGAATGTTGTCTTGATGCCGCTTTCTTGGCCACGTCTCTCTTGAAAAAGTTTCTTAAAAGGAAGAATCCACCCTCAAACACCTCAAAAATGGCAGACACCCCAATTTTCCACCGACAGCAGCCGCAATAGACCAGAATGCAATGCAGCCACAAGACATGTTGCATTTTGAGTAAGGGGCGCGGCCGCGATCATAAACACATATAACCTACAGCTGAATGATCACACTTTCGATACATTTTTATGCCCATACACCCACCTCTGGTTGAAAGCAAGCAAGTTCATGCCCACAGAACTTGAATGGATAGAATGGTCATTCCCATTTAAATCAACGTTCCTGGATGGTCAGAGCGGCGGCCATTTTTATGCGTACCGTTGGGCTAGCTTCTGTATAAACCGACTCACGGCAAGACGCTGAGGCGAGAAGTTTTGACATTTTTGTTCTCCGTCGCCTTGCTGCCATGGATTGCTAATATGCTAATGTTGACTAGAAGAGCTAGCGAGAGAAGTACAGTCTTTGATAATGCTACGTTAACCTCGTCGCTAACGTCACCTTTCAGTTGAGTTTTGACAGTTTTCTAAGCACTCGTGCAACAGACACATCTGCACAGTTCTCAAGTAAGTGTGACAGACTTTATGGCCTTAATGCCCAGACTTGTGTTGTCACCATAGAAACTAACCCTTAAAATTCCATAATCTCCATTTTATGCTGTACTAGCCAAATTACCAAGGCAAACAGTGGAAGGACCGTTCTATCCATTCAAGTTCTGTGTTCACACCCCTTCTCTGGGGGTTGTTGAAAGTCATTCTGGGAAATATAGGAAATAACAACTGAAGTAGAGGTAGACGAGGCAGGTTGAGAGAAAGTGAGTACACCAAAAAAGTTAACTACAACACTTAATCACAAAATAACTGCTGGAATGAACATCACAGATTGATGATATCTAACAGAGCATCCAAGGGTGGATTTTTCCTTTAATTTCAATGGGACTAACCTGGTTAAATAAAGGTTAAATATAGAAAGTCAGAAAATAAAACAAATTATTTTTTAAATGACATTGCCAGAGTGTTATTTTCTGGTGGGTGAGCGGTGGCTGGGCCACAGCTGGCTGAAACACTGATGTAATCACAGACAGGATGAGATGGGAATGTGTACGGGACAGGATTAATCACTGAAGGGTAAACTACTGTTCCCCGACTGCTCTGCCACAAATAGACATGGCACTTAACTATTTGTGGGGAAGTCAAACACGCCCCCCAATCACACATACACACACAGAATTGGGGAGTAACACATTACATGCAATAGGACTACAGCATTCTCCTCACAAAAAAAAGGTACCTAATCTGCTCAACAGTTATCAGATTACAATTCATAAAAAAATAAGAGAGATGAGGGTATTCTTTAGATAACTCAGAAACATGTATCAATGAAAAAAAGGCATTTTCATACTAAGATTGTGCGCCAATATCCTTTCATACATCTTCAAATTATGGCTTACCATGATTGTAGATGATACTATTAATAAGACTACTTAACCTCCCATTTCTGCATACATAAGCATACACGCACGCATATGCACTCATGTACACACACAAAGCATGTGAGTCACTGGCTAAGGATTAAGTTGTACAAAGGTTCAGAGAAAGTAATGCGGGTTACTGTCAAGGTGGTGATCCTTGGACTTCAGAGTTGCATAGCAAAGGCAAACTAAATATTTAATCTGTTTGTACTTAAAAAAATAAATGCATTACTCCCCTGAGAGAATATAAATAGCAATACCTACTCATGTACAAGCAAATTTATTGCTAATTTCGGAGTGGAATTTCACTCTAACCACAAGTGTTCTCAGACAGCACTCAACTACTGAAACACGGCACATAAGTGCAGTCGACTCAGCCTGCACTCAATGCTCTTGTGCACTGTACTGCAGTTGAGTGCTGTATGTAGCCTACAAACCATACAGTTAAGTGTAGCCTCTGTGCCTTCAAGGTATGGTTTGTGCAAGTAAAGTTCAAATTTGAGGTCCATTAAACCAGGTTTATAAGTCTGCTGTGTTTACATTTATGTGTATGTATACACAAATCCATATGTAGACCTCCATTACTGCCTCTGTGTATAGTTTCAAAAGATGTTTTATAACCCAAAGTAAAGGCCAAGCTGTTATTCTTTGAAAACATAACCCTCTGAACCAGGTTTTATTGGGTGTGTTTGGGCATTGCTCTCTGAGTCATTAGCTCTCCTGCTATTGTTTTATGGACAATTGGGGTTAAGCAGAGAATCAATTCTAATTCACTGAAGCGATACTGCAGCAAAAAACATATAGCCTTAAGACTATGCTTTATTAACTCAATGTTATGCCACGTTGAGCAAAGCACAAGGTCATGTTCTGGTCAAGTCGTTTGTACCTTAGTAGTAGGAGGGGGTGTGTACTGTCTTGGCTAAGCAAGATTTGTAAAGCGACCTTGAGCAATGCCTTATTTTGTAAGACCATGATAAAGTTAGGCCTTCAACAAAGAGTCTGTGAAGAGGGGATAAGTACAGAATGCAAACTTACAACCCACTGAGGTGGACTAGCCTACAACGCAGCTCAAATATATGGCCACTCATGGCAGGGAAACACAGAACAGAATCAAAGGTTTTCAATTCAAAAATGCCCATTAAATGATAATTCCCGTTTTTTCCATGTTATGTTCAGATAGTGTAATGTTCAGATAGACATAGAAACACTTAACAAATGCTAATGCAAAATGTATGTGAGTCATAAAGGCAAGCAAAGAAAGTGTTTCATATTTCTTGGTCAAATCAATTTAATAATTTAGTTTTATGGTAAATGAGGACGATCAATCTTTTTTGTTTTTTAAACTTGAACATTTGATTGCTCTTCCCCCTATGACTGTCACGTGATTAACATTAGTGGTGGCAACATTTTGCAGGTAGTTATATGGCTAATGCCACGTTCTTGTCATATCAAAAGAATCGCGAAAAGCGAAAGATCGGGATGACATTTCGTTGCTACAACTTGGAAGCGTTCATGTGTATAACTCATTGGAACTCCCACATTCAAAATAAGTTTTACTTATGAATTTAAAATCAACCATAAATAAACTGTAGCAGATATTGCTCAGTTTTCCTAAGTACAGTTCGTTGTATTAGTGTGATTATATTTATAATTGTATTACCTTGGACTGCTATGTTTGCCACCTGTGTTGACACACTTCTACAATTCGTGACACCAAATGAGATATTGGAGCCTACAAAAAATTCCCATGTGTCGTACTTTTAATTACCACTAGGAGGCCGATGGGAATGTTTTTTCAAAGTCGGCAGCTCGTATTTATAGTAAATCTAACATGACGTGACCACGGCATAATGCCAGAGAAAGAGGACCGAACCATGCATTCCAGTTTCACTCAAGCCAACCATCTAAATACCACAAGTAAAGTGATGTGATCAGCTAAGACAATTATTCTAAGCCATAGTTGAAGTTACCTGTTGAAGAAGCTGGCCAGCGGTCCCGGTCTCTTTTGTCTACCGTCTTCTTCGTGATGCGTGACACCTGACCCCGGATGCCGCCGCATGGGGCTCCAGAAGTCCTGCAGGTCTCCCGGTGACGACGACAGCGTCACGTCTGAGAAGTGGGCAGCGCCACTGTCGTCAGTCTCCAAGGTGACGATGGCGCTGGAGTCGGAGGTGACCATGAAATCCAAGATGTCCTCATTGGAGACCGAAAGCGTTGCCGACAGCTCGGTGCTCATGCTCGACACGCTGCACACAGAGATGTCGTCGCTGCGGTTCAAGGCTCCACCCCCCACGGCCATCCCCATGGCGACAGACAACCTGGGGGCGGGACTGAAGAGGCGGATCGAGTCATAGCCGCTGCGGGGGAAGGTAGAGGACTTGCGGATGGTGTTGCTGTCGGCGGGCTCATCCAGAGGTAACGTCGCTGGAGAGTTGTGACTGGAGGCCAGGATGAGGCCTCCGTCCCCTGAGTGTTGGTGGCCGTGGAGGAGGGGCTCTGGATGGTTGATCTCCAGGGTTGGGATGCCCGAGTCCTGGGAAGCCAGGCTGTGGCTGTCTTGGTCCAGGTCTCCCTGGCTCTTCTGGGGGCTGCTGTAGTAGATGGGGGTAGGGGAGCAGGATGGCTTGTAGCTGGTCAGGACAGGCTGGCTGCAGGGTTTCGTGCTGGGTTCATGGCGGTGGTGGTTGGTGTGGTTGTGGAGGTCAGGGGCAGGCAGTGTCGTGGCAGTCTGGTCTTTCACTACTGAGCCGTTCTCCATTATGGCTCCTCCAGACACACCTTGAATAGGATACAGAATAGGAAAATGTAACTAGGGTTGCACGATGCATCGAAACGTCAATGCCATTGCGATACCAAAATGTGACGATTCTTTTGATCTCATATTTTTTTGCTTCGATTCTATCGAAAGTACCGAAAGCATTGATGCAATGTGAAACTGTTGAATGTGAAATGTGTCGGCTGTGCCATTCAAAGAGGTTTTAGCCAGCGCCAAAGGAAAATCACCAGCTAAAATGATAAGAATTGAGAATAAAAACAGCTATTCAAATTAGGGCTGTCACGATATAAAATTTTCACAATACGATTATCATGGCAAAAAATATCACGATAACGATATTATCGCGATATCTATAGCAATCATTAAAAAAATTATGTGATCACTTAAAATGCATCTTTAACTTCATTTTGCTCCAATGTTTGTTTGTTTTCTCTTTAAAAACTGAAAACAACGAATTTTTCATGGCAGTCAACAAATAAGATTCATCAGATTATCAACTGAAACAGTCACATGGATTATTTACATTACTATTTCATTTTAAAATTCCGTTGTTATTGTCAAATACGATATATTGTGGCAGGATTATTTACATGATATTAGTATTTTCATTTTTTAAATACCATGATTATCGCAAAACCGGTATATCGCGACACCCCTAATTCAAATCCTCTCGGAGGCATTGTCATCATTAGTTTGTTAAGTTTGTACACTTACCTCAGGCGGAAAACCCACGCTGCTTCAATTAGATTCGTTAAGCTACCTCAAGTAACCAGGAAATAAGAGTTCTGGATAAAGTGTTTAGCCGTCAAAATAAAAGCCTGGAAATGTAAATAACATCAGTTTTTTAGCCTTCACTATAAAAGCTCGAAAGTTTCAAAGTGTAGAAATCTTTCTCCCTCTCTCACCTCAGACGCTCGTAGTCTCATCAGGCGCGGATGAATGAAATTCTGCTTATTTTCAATTTATAAATATCATGAGTAACGTTAGGCTTATGAATTATCTTTGCCCACCTCACCCTCACTCCCTCAACCCCAGTTTTGTTAATTGGGGTTTCATTTACTCAAGCATAATAGACATTTTTGTTTATCAAATGGTCAGAAATAACAGGAAAATGCATAGATTTCTGTCAAATAAGGTAACAGACTCATTGCCTTTAGGTTGTTCATTGTTCAAAACATTGTTTCCACAAATAAAATAATATTCTGTTTTTTGTGTGTTCAGATAATTTTGTGGGTTTTGCGGTGGTATCGTAAGGTATCGAGAATCGTGATACTGAACTGGTATTGGAATCGAAGTTCAAATTTCTGGTATCGTGACAACCCT
>OMLI01038267.1:3626-13833 GCA_900302605.1 Rondeletia loricata
GCTTGAGTCTATCAATCCGTACCAATGATTCAATGCAGCAAGTACAACCACTAATTGATTGTGACATTTTAAATGATAGGGGAGAAATTCCTTAAAGCTTTGTAATCATAGCACATATATTGTTCATCACTTGAGTGAATGTGAGTCACTATGAGACTTTAAACATGCACAGCACAAACGTATTTAAGAGCAGGATGTTTCCTGGAAAAGGCAGAGAGCCTGTAGTAAGTTGTAGAGTGAGTGTGCATGCAAATGCTGGAAAAGTATTTGGGAGTGCATACCAAGGAAAGCCTGTTATTCTAAAAGTTTATAGCTCCCTCTCATGTCCGGTGGGTGACTGACAGTGAGAGGCAGGCAGAGGGTGTTTCTCCATTGCATGTCGGCCAGGGACAGCTGACTGGCTGGGATCTAATTGCTCTCAAGTGAGGTCAGCAAGAGGCATTTATCTAAGCAGAGTGCACAACAACAGTGGAAGATGCACAGAGCCAGCCTGCCAGAGTCAGGGAGACATCCATGGGAAGTGACAGAGGCTCTCAGCTCCTGCTTAGCTTACCAGCATTACAGGGCTCGGTTTACAACTGAGTCTACAGCTCTACAACTAAAGAGTCTACAAATTAAGACTCTTACTGAAAGGGAATACACCTCTTTCAGCTCCCGTCATCACTCACAGCACATGTAAGTTATTCGACTGGGCTTCTTTTTACAGCGAAAGCGGCATAGACTTTAAGTTTGTTTGAGACAATGTACATGTATGGTAGCGTGGGTTTACTGAGACTTGTGTATGCTGATATAGAGGGGATTACAGTGAAGCCAACTGAAAAGCATTGCTAAGATATTTCACTGTTGTGCGTCCATGACAGGGAAACTTAGATTTATTGCTAGGAAAAAAGTACAATACATATCGGTATGAACTGAGAAAAACAAATGCTCTGTTCAAGCGTTTAACATTCAGCAATTTACAGGAGCTCTAATGTGCAATTGTGTGAAACTTTAATATGAGAATTTGTGTATTTAATTTTTTTCTTGAAAATACTTGAATAATACAAAAATCTTTCAACTTGTAAGTGAGTATAATTAGTCATATTTTTTGCATTTTTCACACTGCATTACCTGGAATCAAACCAGCCTAGTTAAATCCATACTTTTTTTCATAGTGAAGTCCTGCATAGAAGTTCCTGAAGTGGATTATGATGTCCCCTCTTGGACTATGATCCCAAGAGGATGGTGCAGTCAACGCACACAGTCAGTAAGGATTAAAGAGAGACATCAACTCATAATCCGGTCACCCATCTTCTCCAGCCCAGTCTCCGGCCTCAGCCAACCTCCGCCAGCTTCAGACTGCCTCCTCCACCACAAGCCTGTCTCAGCGTCCCACTAAGAGTCCCTGCTGCAGGAAGAGGGACACGCAAGGTCACAACAAAAGGCTCGCAGGTCAGGGATCAGGGGGTCGTGGGGCAGAGGGATAGCGCGCAGATCTCTATCTCACATTTCAGTATGTTGTTCATGGATCCCCACTGCATTGTATTATAATGCGCAAATGGATGCTGACATGGAACCTTCCAAATCTGCTCTCGGGACTGTACGTGCACATGATCTTCCTGTTTGGCAGTGTGTGTGTGGTCTGTAGTGACCGCACTCCAGAGCAACTGGCCGCCATCATGAACTGCTCCAAACACGAGCGCCACACCAGGAACTACGACTACATGGAGGGAGGAGACGTGCGCATCCGACAGCTGTTCAGCCGCACGCAGTGGTTCCTAACCATTGACGACTACGGCAACATCAATGGGACTCAAGATCCCACCAACTGCTACAGTAAGGGTGACTTTTTTATTTGTCTGATTATCATACCAGTGTTTCCCTGTGAGTTTCTTTGCATTTAATGCTAATGATAATGTATGTTACAAAAACTCATATATATTGTGCCTAAAAGTAAGTTCCCAACTTACAATGAACTTGAATGTAGGCATGTACTTAGTCCTAGACAGTGAACTGTCTGGGTTTGGTGGTAAGATCTTGCAGTAATGAGCCTTTGGCCCGTCAAGGTGACAGGAGCACGTGGGAGGTGTTATTGTCCAATGTTCCCCACAGTGTAACCACAGTGTTAATGGGTCATGTGTCTCTGTTAGAGCAGCCAAAGTGACAGAGGTAAAGTGAAGCAGGTGTGGGCTTTGGCCTGCCCAATCATAACACCATCTAAACACAGTCTGTAATGAAGTAAACTAAAGGGGCTTGGAGGATGATGGGGTCCAGGCCTCTATCACTCACACTTGCTCAGCCTTATTTACTCTCCTACAAACACACAGTGTCAGAATGAGGTCTAGGGACATAGACATGGCAGAAATAGAAATAGAAAGACAAATCATATTCACCTTCTGAGCTTTTCTTGGAATGTTAAGTTGGCATCTTGCACAACCATGATTATCTCTGTTTATCATAACATAGAGACAGCCAACCCTTACAGCCTCTGGTGTTGAACCACCAAGAGGACACATGGCATGTCATTTGAGGGAACTCTATACTTAATTTCACAGACTCCAACTGCATAATTCTCCTTATAATCAAAAGTACTGCTCAAAAACATCAAAAGCGAAATTTGTAAAGTAATGCGTGCCAATTACTACTGCTTATTGGTTAGCCACAGTAAATCCTAAAATTGTTGCTCTAGAGCCAACAGTGTTTCAACGGTCATGTATTTAGATATCATTAGAAATCTTTGTCATGGTCAGGATGTTTTAGGTAGCTATACTTTCCTCCTATCTGACAGTGCGGCTGTAGCTGGAATGCTGGCATGACAGGGAATGCCTCTAAGTGGATGGGAAAGATGCTTGCGCAACAATTGGCGATGAAAGGCAGAAAAATTGATACACCCAGATGTGGCTGACAATAGCACGCAAAAAGCACAGAAATATGCCCAACGAGCCTTTGAAGTGACCAGCATAGTTCAGATAAATACAGTACATAATAAATCACTGATTCATACTGTTTGGCTGCATGGAATAGCAAGCCTTGAAAAGCCTACTGCACACAGGCTTTCACAAAAAAAGAAAGCCAGAAAATAAAGAAACCAAAATGACAAACTTGGAGCAGCATGATTTTTGGCTTCCACAGTCCCTGTGCCCCCACAACAAAAATATATAGCCATATTTCAAGTGAACTCATTTCTTTCAGCACACAGCAATTTCAGAGTTTTTATTCCGAGTTTATTCATTCCAAAAGGATGTGCAGATCACAAACTCAATGCATATCACTATTGTAAATTAGCCATTTCCTTGACAAAGTTTTGCACCTACACTGTTACAGAGGACTAATCTAAGTAAGATTGATATTGCATATCAAATAAAAACCAGAGTTGTGCTGCAGCAATCATTCTCAGGAACAAGGGAACTACATGTCAACCATCCAATATAAAGCACAAGTGTGAGTTCTGGTTGAGGGTATAGTAATACTGTGTACTGGATCAGCCCCTCAGACTGGATAATTTCCTACTGAATGTGTAAACATATCCTCGAAACCAAACAAACAAGTTACGTATAAGCTAATGGATGAATTAAGTCCTAACCAAATAGTAACTGGTAATTACAAACACATGCAGGTTTAGGTCAAAGTGGAAGACACTGGAATAGCTCAATTCTGAGAAATAACCAAAGTGTGATAATAATATCAATAAAATGTCATGCCAAGCCACAGCAAATTGAGCATAAAGAACTTCAAAGTAAGCTATCAACAAACTCTAATCTACAGCATGACAATTCAAAAGAATGAATTTAAAGACAGTAAGTCCTTAAGTGAGTAACTTGTGCTAAAAGACTTATTCTGTCCTGTAGTCACTATTAAATTCACAGTCAATTTCTTAAATGCTATGCTGAAATCTCTTTTTCTTAGGGTTAGGGAAATAAAGGTATGTTTGGTCCAAAAGTGTTTCAGTGCAAACAAGGCCAAAACTAAATTTGTACTTGAAGACAGGGTGATTAAAAGTTGCAAAACTAGTTATTGCAATTAATTTAACCAACATTACGTCATACGGTAGTTGTTGTAAATGTGTCATGACAAGGTTTTTCAGTATGTACCATAAATCAATGTTAATCGCCAGTTCTGTTGAACAGGAATCCACTATTCCTAGAAGTCAGCACCCTTAACAACTAATATAAGCACTGTGGATCCCGCCTCTATCCAGAGAGAGCAGAATTAGGGATCACCCATAAGTTAGTTTACTTAGCCAGGGGCTGGGCCAGACTGAGGACAAATCTGTTCAAGCTGAGGATAGCCCGAGAGGCTCCGCATATACTGCACAGCCAACATGTTAACGACGTGTGTGTAGTAGTGTGTGTGTGTGTGTGTGTGTGTGTGTGTGTGTGTGTGTGTGTGTGTGTGTCATTCTCCCAGAGTCCATCAAACAAGTGTAGTTGTGAGGCTTAATTATTATGACAATAGCATTTTCTTGCTTTTTGCATTGGCAGCTCTGTGTATCTCTACTTTCTCACATCCATCATAGGGTGCTGTGTTCCTGCAGCATACAACAACCACAAAAAATACTTCTCATTCCTATCCTGTTCCTCCTGGAAGCTTTCCACTAAGGCCAGAATCCCAACTTGAGGGATTCTAGCCTTATGGAATGCTTTGCAACTTAAACATCCACGCTGATCTACTGTTGCCATCAATGAATGATTCAAGAGAAAATGAACGGGAAACTGCATACGTTTCTCTGTAGGAGTTAACAAATTAGGTTTCAGCTCTACCAGTGTTAATTAGAACTTTGGGAGCACCTACACCTTAAGTCATGATAAAACAAAATAACAGAGCAATAGAAAAGCAAGGTTAAATACATTTGAGTACACAGTAAAAGTGCAGTAATATCAAGTCAAATAGCAAGTGCAGGTGGAGCACAAACAACATTCCATGATTGGGAGACTGCCATCTGTTTGTGATCTGGCAAACATTGAAGCACAGCATGCTCAGTGTCAGTCTGAACAGCTTTAATAGTTATTCCCTTTCTTTCTCTCTGTCTGTCAAATGGATGCATTTCTGCAATATGTCTAAATTAACAATAAGGTCTCATATCCCCTACAACCCTGAGATCTGGACCTTGTTGGAGTACTTGACATGTATATTTGTTTTGCATTTTACTGTCACATGTTTCAGGTTTTTGAGGTTGAGATGTAATATTTTATCAGACTCAACAGAACATGAGCATAGCTTCAATCACAAGAGTAATGCATGCGGTACATATGTAATTGGGTAGTTTCTATAGCATGATGAGGTAGTTTAGCTAAACAAATAAGATGCATTGCTAGCTGGCAGCTGTGTAGTAAATTTGAAACTTGATTTTAAATATCCATGCCAAAGCCTTTTTGACAAGACTTGGTCTGTCTAGTCTAGTCTGGGTCCAGGTCTGATGATTCCTTTGACCACATGAGTGGTCTCAACTCAACATTTATGTTTTTTTTAAATAGAACATTTTTTCATAGCTCTTTATTGAGCCAGGTAGGGCTTTCTGGAACTGTGAAGACCTGATCTACAGGGTGTTAGGTTAAATGAGCAAGTGACATGTATTATAGCTTTAAACAGAAGTTTAAGTAATGGGCTAATTCAGTTTAAGGGGAGGTGAAACAGCATACATATTCAATCACCACTGAGATATGAGGGTACTGTCGGAAGATGTTTCTCTTGGGATATTTCTGAATATGATACTGTACACATGATCAGAATTTCTTTATGTTTAAAGAGGTAATACATTTTTGGGGCCTTTCAAAACAACACACATCACTTTCTGTGAACTGCTTTTTTGCATTTATTCACTTTATCAGTGAATCTAGACACTAGATTCATAATGTTTCTATTTATATTCTAGTAGTCATATTACATATTTGCTTTCTACAAAAAATTACAATTTATGGAGTAAAGGATGCCTTCTAGCATATTCTGACATATATGGTAATGTGCAATTCATTTTTAAGATGCATCACAAAACAATCACAAAGCCAAAATAGTTTGGCATGAGCCTTTTTACTCTCCCACAAAGTTGGAAAGCACGTCTGACGCGTAGCGTGCAAAGCACATGCAAGGAGGTAGTTTTCTCCATCCCAGGGGAGGGGCCTAATCTGTCTCCCATATGTGCCATGGCATAGGCTGTGGTTTGTGTAATGGCCACCCAGGTCAGTTAACAAGGCTTGAATAAAGCCAGAGGGACCGCAGACTGATTAACCACAGGAACTTCCATCCCGTTTGTTAATGAAGATGAATGCTGAGCACAGTGCAGAGCTGGAGTGAAGACTGGATGTTGATAGTCTGCTATCTGTGCTGTACTACCTCTCATTCTCCTAACTGTGTGACTGTCTCATAGGTATCCTGGAGATCAGGACTGTGTCTGAGGGGGGTATACTGGCTATCAAAGGGGTGAAGAGTCAGTATTATATCTCTATGAACAGGACCGGACAGCTGCAAGGCAAGGTAACATTTCTCCTCTGTGACAAAAGCTATACAATGTTAACCCATAATCAAGCAGAAATAGAACAATTAGGGCAAAAAAAATCCCTTCGCAAAATCATGACCTAGAATGTACGGTAAAAGATGGTGACATAGCAGATTGTGTTCGTATATAATACTGTGATGTTTTTTTGTATCCTTTACAGAAGATCTACAACGACAACTGCAACTTCAAGGAGGTTTTCCTAGAAAACTACTTCAATGCTTACTCCTCTGCAAAGTGGACTAGAAATGGCAAGGAAATGTTCATAGCCCTGTCTCAGAAGGGAAGGCCGCTGCGGGGGAAGAAGACCAGGAGGGAGCACATAGCATCGCACTTCATCCCTATGAAATGCAGGGAGGAGGAGAGGAGGGTGGACTGACAAAGGAGAGGACTGATGAGTAGTAAATCATGTATGATTTCAATCACATGTTATATAAGCTGTCGGACACAGAACTCATGTAAACTCATTACCAACATCACGCTCCACTCTCCTCAAGTTGTAGATTAGTTATGTGATGTTCCATAATATGTTGTCATTTTCATAAGAGAAAACAACAGATATCAGATGGGCACATTATGAACTGGTAAAACTATTCCAATTGCCTTCAGCTAATCTTCTGTTAAAGATCTCCACACAAGGAAGTACTGAAGTATTTTAAATTAAATAGTTTCAACTGGTATACAAACTGTAAAACCACTCAAATCTACTCAATGTTATTGTGAGTTAAATACTATTATATTTCCCTATAAAACAGTTCAATATTTTCTTATAAAACAGTTAAATGTAATATTTTTCCCAAGACTCTATGCCCAGCCAGATGAGAAGACCTGTATGATCAACAGAAAGGTCCAAAACAGAGATTTGACTTGACCTAGATGTGCTGAAGCAAGCTGGACTTGTCTTTTCACAGTACAAGTGCTAAAAGCACACAAAACAACGGCACAATAAATAAGATTACAACAGCACATTCAATGAAATTATGTAGCCTATGTGGATGATCTGTTGTCTAGTCCTTCGTGCATTGTAGGACAGACTCTGGTCAAATGCATTATGGGCTGCTCACTGACTCCCCTCTTCATTATCAAGGTGTGATTTTAAAATGCTAGAATATTCTGCTGCTGCTGAAAAGATATCCAGATTAAAATACAAAGTGAACACCATTTAAAATGTGTATGTTATGCAATCTTTTTTTCCATCACAGTTAATGATCATATAAATGGATCACATGGAATTTTATTCTGTCCCTTATATGTAAAACAACTATTTATTTAAGGAGAGATATTTTTTATTATTTCTGTTGAGACATTCCAGTTTTTCACCAAATATAATTAAGATCTGATTTATTTAATTCATATTTAATACAACTATAGAAAAATGCACCTAGTCATCTCATTCTCAACAGGCACCTCTCTTAAGCTCTGCATATCATCACTGCAATATCTCAATACTATATAGCATTATGTTATCATTCATTGTTGTAAGTTATTTGTGTTATTTATATAAAAAAAAGAAAGATGAGTTATTTGGAGTGTGCCTCGTTTCCTTACAATGTGCATTCCTCTGGATCATTTACAGTGCGGCTGTTTTTGTTGCCGTCAAGTATTGAAGGTACATCAACCATGCCCTCATTCTGCCACTAAGTATGAGTCCCTAAAACTGCAAGACTGAGCAGAGAGCTCTGGAGTAAGATGAACTAAGAATTACTTGCTGCTGACACACTGTGATACAAACTCAACACTCCATTTAGGAACATACTCTGTACTGCAGTCCGGACAATAAATTAGATTTAAGAAATACACTGATTTTTTTACTACCTACATGCCTATCTGATAAGAAAGATCACCTCGTTACTCAATCACAACATGTTGCATAACTGTAATCTCAGGTCTGGGATTAGCCCTAGCTGAAACCTTTGAATATCTTTTGATAAAATCAGAGAGCCATTCAGCCGCTAATTCTATAATTCACACGAGCCTGTAATAGAGAGCAGAAAACGTCTGACACATTAAGCACCTAGTGTTCCAAACTTTGATTATACTGGAGTCCTCTTGAGATATTAAGCAGTCCATTTCCCAGCTTAGATGACTAAATTACAAGATAATCAAATCTGTTGACCTTGTCTTTGAGAAGATTAAACAAACATTGCAAAGAAACGTTTGGGAAAACTTTAGTATCCTTGGACAATCCTAGCCACATGATATACATGAATAGCACCATTCAATCTGATAAGGAAAGTTGAGATATGGTAATACTGCACATTTCCAGGATAAATCTATAAATTTATGTTGGGATAGATAAACATATGTCAACATGGTCAAATGTTGTAATAATTCCCTCAAAAGTTTATATTGTATTGAGTGAAACTGGAGTCCTGTCATAGCGCAGCCCAGTATTGCAGACATACTGGCAGGCTGCCACACCACACATACATACACATACACATACACATGCACACGCACACGCACACGCACACGCACACGCACACGCACACGCACACGCACACGCACACGCACACAGAGCTTTACCATTTGCTTGGGTTCACATCTGGCTTGGAGAACCCCTGTCAGATAAAGACAGTCAAATTGAGAGAGCAAACCCCTGAAATACGTTTGACCCAAACAACATTTGAGCAAGGTGAAGGCTTCTGCCAAGTCACGCAAAGTTAGTCTTAGCAGATAATTTGTAACATGCTCAAAATGTAAACACATTTCAGACTCAAGGCTGTGTATTCCCAGCAGGATGGGGAGAGGCTGCAGCCAACAGGAGCGAGAAAAGACTGTCATAGACATGAAGCTACAGACTTCCAAGGAAACAGACATGCTGTGGGCATGTCAGAAACATCATTTATGCTTACAAGGTGTTCCAGGACCTACATTTTTGGTTTAATAAAATGTTATACAAACTTTTATAAAATGTAGGATACCCCGGCCTCTTTTGTTCATCTGCTGTACATTAGTTATCAAATTATTTTGAAACTGAAATTGTTTTTCTTGCCAGTAATGACCTAGAGTCTCGCAACAATATTGCCATATCATTTCCTCATTGAATGGAGACAAGTGGATTATTTAACACTAAACAGCTTGTCTAAATGAAGTATTATTAAGAATTAGATAATTGCTTACCAGATTTAGTCACTAATCAGGTCAAATGTGTAGGTTAATATTACAGAATCCAAAACTCTGTATTACCTGGTAGCGCTTTAATATTTACAGTGGTCTTCTGTGGTTTTAAAGTACTGAACAAAAGTGCAATATAACAAAAATAAAATCTGTTTGAGGCACTATTGTAGTTTACATTTCTTCACTTCTAATCTACGCTTCCTTGGTTCAAAGAAGCAGCCGCAGAGCTACTGTATAGCTTGCTGGAGCTCCGGGGATGAACGATGACTTGAGGCAAAACCCTCCACTTATAAAAGTCAAATGAGGTACGATTTATAACTATTCAGTGCAACACTTACAGCAGTAGTGCATTTGTATTTGTGTGAAAGCATGTACACACAGGACCACATGTGTCCTATATAAATAACAGCATGTGCAGACAAGGGCAAAGTCTAAAGGGAGGCTGGATGAGGTCTGATTCTGGTTGTGGATGTCAGGGTGTAGAGAGTACTGCAGGAAAGGACGGAGTGAGACACAGAGAAAGGGGGAGGATGAGAAAGTAAGGGAAGTGAAGATGAACAGGGAGGGAGGATGGGGAGTCATGTGGGAGGTGGAGAGGTGGTCTGGGGTAGTGGGAGA